>OY253753.1:4348892-4628892 GCA_958009045.1 Oxytorus armatus
AATTGAACAAATTTAGACGAACAAAAAGTATTTTTATCAAGCGGGAAGTCTTCTCAGCACGAAAAATTTATTTCCATCGAACAAAACATTTCATTAAAACATTTTTTTTTTCGGCGAAAAAAAATGAAAAATGTTTTTCCTATAATTGAAATTTAAATAAACTATCTTAGTTTTGCAATAGTGCATTTTTCATCAGAGCCAAATTCATTTTATTCAATTGCAATATTATTTTTTATTTTAACAAATTCATTAGTTATCAGCAATATTTATATTCAAGGTGATATCCAAACAAACAAAAAATATTTTTTTGGTAAAGAAAGAGGGCTATGTACCGACCATAGGACCCGATCTGTTGATCCATAAACTCCTTGATATAACCCTCTATAACGCCGTCGACAACATTTGGAACCCTGGATGCTTTGTGCCACGCGGTTGAGTTTCTCCGTTTGAGATTTTCAACCCAAACGCAGGTGCCTGTGGTGTGGTTTTGGCGATAAATTCAATAAAACAGACAGTCGTGCGATTTCACGTGAAATTATTGCCCAAGATGGCAATTTTTTTTCAACCGAAAAACATTGAATTATTATATTGATGATTTGTGCTGATTTATCGTAATCGGTCTCAAGGTCACTTTTGCCATCTGCATATATCGTGCGCTGTCCGTATGGCAAAATGCCATGGGCATTTGGACACGTCGTAAATTTGATAAAAAAAATAGACTTGACAACCTTTAGTTTAATCGATGAATTTATGGCGATTACCTGTCGTTGCAACTATCAAGTCCAACTGCCCGGTGAACACAAATACCTCGATGTCGGTCTCGTTCAGCAACTGTTCAACTAAATTTTGTAATTACGAAAATAAACAAAATAAATTCGATAATTAATAAAATTACCAATATTATTTAATTTTCTTTACACTAACCAGCACTAAATGTTTTTCTAATTCAATGAACATTAATTTGGTCGTTGATCGACGTTAAATTAATTGCTTAGAATTTTTCATTCATCGATTGTTGATTGATTATTTTATATTATAAAAATAATTTCCCAGCGACTTCTCGCGCCATTGATGTCGCTGTCGTAAACGCATTTCTCAAATTTCTATGAAAAAACATTGGTATTATATATATATTTCTCCGTTGACGAATGTAGTGTGACGTTTGCCGCGTAGTGAGCCAGACACCGGGACAGCCCATTTTTTCTGCCAGGCATTCTGTTGCTAAATTTATTGACACTAATAACAATACTCGAGAAACTCCGATAGTAGTGTCTAATGCGTGGCGCATCGGTGGGGCGTAGTTCGAGACTCACCTGCTCGACAAACGAACATTTGCTACTTGTCATTTAGCAATGGATCTTCATGGAACAGAAAACAAAAATCATCCGGTTGAGCAATGAAAATTATTGTTAAAAAAAAAAAATCATACGACCGAAAGTACTGCCGATCGTCGCGTTGCTATAATAACATGAATTACCGGTCAGGTTAGTGGAAGTTTAAAAAAATACTCCAAAAAGAAAAAGAGTCGAACAACACTTCAAAAAGGATACGTTCGAAAAAGGTTTCTTCTTTCGTAAAATTCATTAAAGGATGAGTTAAACTTTACTGTATTAAGGTAGTACTTTAGTGAATTTTTTAAGGATTGATTATTGATAAATTATTTATCGGTAATGTTACAAGAGCAATAATTCATAATTGTTGATAGTTTCTCTGCAGAAATATTTTCCGAATTTTAGTTCAATATAATAAAAAGTTATGTTGCAGGGGATTTTTTTGAAGGTTTACCTTCTGAACCCGTCGTCATACAAGAAAGAGACAGCACAAAATGACTCACAGCAAATTTAAGTTTATTTAAACAAAAAAAACAGTATATTGGTGAAATTTGTTTTACTGGCTCAGAAAGTTGAATTTTTACTAGTCTCTCCTCCAGCATTGTATTTTTTGAATTCCCAGTACACAAATGGTATGATATTTCGAAAGATCATTCAATAACATGATTTGTCCTATTCTGTCAAAAAAATTTTCTATTTTTACAAAATTTCATTTACATAATTCTCATAATGCAAATCTTCATAATCTGCTTTTCAAGGATTTCTTTTGGAAAAAAGTTACGAAGTGCACGGAATTATTAGACTTTCGAGTTCCTTCAGTACCTCCAGAATACAGCATCTTTATGCTGATCGAAAGAGTCATCGTCAGGAAAGAATGGAATTACATTGGGACGACATGACGGATTCAAGTAGTTTAGCCAAAGTCATAAGTACAGTACAACCTACTGAGATACATAATCTCGCTGATCAGAGTTATGTCAAGGTTTGATTGTACTTGAAAAATAATGTTTTTAAAGAAATTTCCTTTCATCTCAGGCTTTCAAGAATCTTATAGAAATTAATTTTTTCAGGTAAGCTTTGAACTGAGCGAATGTACGGGTGAGGTAGACGCATTAGGTGTAGTTAGATTCTTGGACGCCATAAGAAGATGTGGTCTTGAGAAAAAGTTCGTTTTTATCAGGCCTCGACGTTCGAGCTCTATGAAAAAGTAGCTGAAATTCCACAGTCAGAAAAAATTTCTTTTATACACGTTCGCCCTATGGTTAGTAAAAAAAAAGAAACAAACAAACAGTTCTCTTCTATCGTATTTTGTGCGTCCATCTTTTTTGTTACCTCACAACGATCGTACTTCAAGGTATGTCATTTTTTTTCCTTCTTTTCTTTCACGTATCTCGTTTCAACATACGCCAAAATATACAGCTGCAGGATTGTCGTTAATAACAGAGAGGCTTACGACTATATTGTTCACTCACGAGAGTCCACGTAGAGGCGAATATTTCGTAACTCGCAAAATAACTACAACCATAGCGAAAATTTATCTCGGTTTTCAGGATGTTTTGTAACTTGGTAACGTGAACTCACTGCGCGACTGGGGTCACGGTAGGGATTACGTAAAGGTATCGAATTAACGGAAAAAAACCATGATCATAGCCACAATAAGGGTTGTTTTATTTATTTATTAATTTTTTTTTCGTTAGATGTTTTCCCACAGTGATATATCTACAATTGTGCAATTATAATTTCAGTGACAAGAATTTTAACGACCAGTTAAAAATATGGGAGAGAAAATGTCAATTATTTAAATAATTCATCAAATCGTGCGATAGAGAGGAATATTTTATTTTTATACATTTTCATCGGGGTTAAAACAAAAAATAGTATTAAACAACAACACATTGCAATTGAATCCATGTGATTAAAATGACAATTGCGAAAAAGGAAGTAAAGGTTGCTTAAATCGAATTATTTCATTAAAATAAACTTTGTGATTATTATAATTATTTCTTTTTAAAAAATCACAAATCTAAATATTATGAATATATTATAGATTTCAATTTATTAGGATGAATTTTCTACGCTTAGATTTCGATCGGTAGTTTGATCTTATTTCTTTTTTTTTATCAGGCAAGGTGGATGATGCTACAACAACCGAAAGCGGACGATTATGTTATCGCAACTGGCGTTAGTCATAGTGTTAAAGAATTCGTTGAAGCTGCATTCGCGTACGTCGGTCGTAATATCAAGTGGGAAGGCGAAGGTGTCGATAAAGTTGGTTAAGATAGCGCGACCAATAAATTGCTCGTTCGCTTGAATCCAAAATATTTTCGTCCTACCGTCCTCCCAAAGACGTAGAATTCAACTTTTTTTTTTCGTTCATTTTGTTCACAAATTAGTTGATTCCGTGAAATCGCCGTAATTTTACTTCCGGATGAAGTTGGGACTTGAAATTTACTGAATTACAAAATATTTTGATTTGGGACCGGGTCGAAGTTTCGAACCGTAAAAGCTTCGACGGTGCGAAACTCCGAATTTTAATAGTACGAATTACACGGTTCATTCCGACGACAGTTTGAATAATCGACTGTAAATCACATCGAACGGGTATGAATCGATACCAAAAATGATACGAATTTAATATCGTCGAGTGAATATTTTTTCGAAAGATTACGCAGACGACAGAGCAATTCATCGAACGGTCAGTAGTTCTACTTAAAAAATTCCGAATTGCTGATTTTTAGAGATCCGCAAAGTTCCGATAATTATATTATCGAACAAGAAACTATCGGAAGGTGGGAACGTAATAAAATTGAAGAAAAGAATTCTCGGGTATACCAATTTTTCGGGCTCCGAAAATTACGATGTCGGCGATCCGGTATTCCGAAAATAAAAGTTCCGACGGGGCAAAATTTCGAAAATTTCCAATTCGTGCCCCACTAGACATAGCACTACTGGTGTTATGTCCTATGGATCTTCTTTCACGAGCGAGCGTCAGAGCCCACTATTAGCGCTAGTTTTACTCTCTTTCGAAATGTTGCCCTGTCGGAATTTTGCCCCGTCGAATTGATACACTATCGTCTGTTTACCCTTTTCGGGACATACAGATTCTAATATATTTGGCTTCGAACTTTTTTTTTCGGAACCTTTTCAGGTATAAAACATGACCGTTCGACAACTCGAGTTTCTAACACCACAATTTTTCGGAACTTTACGTTTTCTAATCATTAAACTACGTTTTTTTAAGTAGTAGGATTTTTGATTTTCGATACTTTTGCGGGTCGGTCCCATAATTATTCTTGTCATTTAATCCTCGATGTATAACTATTCTTCGCAATGACATTTCTGTTTTAAAAAGGACGAATTTTAAAAATTTCGAAAAGTTTTAAGATCGTCCCACATAAATTCGGAGTTTTGAACCGTCGAAGCTTTTACGGTTCGAAACTCCGACTCCGCCCCTTTGATTTTTTACAAATTTTTGTCAACGTGGCTCCAAAATCCTTTACAAGTTTCCGAAAAATAAATCGGCTTGAAAATTCAAAACGAGCGATTGTTTAAAACATTTTTCATTTGTAAAAAAAAATTGAAGGAAATACATGTTTATTAAAAAAAAAAGGAAATTTTAAAAAATATATATTTTCTCTGACAGCCGGAAAAGCATTTAGAACATTCTCTCATTTGGTATTTTCGATACGTTTTTTTTCTGCATAATTAAAAATAAATAACAGATTCGTTCCTACTTTTAATCGTGCGGGGCTCGCCTCTTGGCGTCGAAAGATAATTTTTCACAAATTTTTCCATTTCCCTTTATGTCAGTTTTCGGAGATATTCGTAGTGGCCTTTACGGTGACAATAATCAAAACATCGTAGTCTACACCCGACCCTAGATTGTTCAAACGGGAGCAAAAATATAGTTTAAAATTTCCATATTGTTAGGTAATTGTTTTCACCTTAATACATTTTCCGAAGTCTTTATTTAATCGCAAATTTTTTTTTGGGTTACTGAAAATACAAGACAAAAAGCCCAATCGGCTTTGATATGACGTCCTTTTTCATATGGACTTTTTAATTCAATAAAACGAGATTTTCTAAATTAACCACACGGCTAATTCGAGATGACGCTTACGCTCTACCTCGACTCTGTGGGTGTTACCAATCTTTCTCGTATTTTGTTGTCGTTGCAATTCTCATTATATTAGGGGTTTTATGCGCCGTTCGACATTCGAAACTCCGCCTTCTCGCAAGTTTCATGCCGCGATGTGCAAAAGCTCTCGTCAAGAAGTCAGTCGCGCATTTGCTACGTAGCAGCCGGGACGAGAGCCACTGTATATCGTGATGTAATATAGGGTAGCTCGTGATGTTTTATTGCTGTTTACACACATGCTGGCCCAACACCCACGCTCTAGGTCGTATAATCGAACGCGGCCAACCGTGTAAACAGAGTTTTGCGGTAATTATACGAAAACGATAAACGTTATACTCATTGGCCACCAAATAAGGACGAAAAAAAAAGTTATTGACATATCTCTTGTCTTCTATCCAAGACGGATTACCGGTCCAATAACGATACTCGTTGCTCTCCTTCTCTCTAGGTTGAAAATTTAACGCCGAGGAAATGATATATATTTATAAGCTCAGAAAGATGCGTTTACTTATTTCGATTTATTTATTAAAAGTTAATATATCGAAACTTTTTTACAGCGAATTTGATTTTCTACAAAAAAGCTCTCTTACATTTTTTTCGAGAATTCAGAGTTTTCGTAGTTATGAACGAAAAACAAATTATATTCATCGCCACGATTTATAAAGATCTAAATTTCGTATTTATAAGTTTAAGTGGTTACCGGCACGGGTTAATATTAAAATTAAGAAAAACTCTTCAACAGACATTAGTTTTGGACCACATAGAAACGATTTTTTGGCCGTTGGGAAAAAATATACATTTTGACCGCATATAAGGACCACCCTAATATATATATATTCAACCAAAATTACGTTCGCGATTTATTCACTTCTTCGTCTTTCTCGTCTTTCTCTAATGCCCAGTGTTATTGTTGGCCCGGCCACAGAATCATTTATCCATTTATAAACGATGATCTGCGGTTCCTCCATGGCATTTCAGGATCGTACTCGCTGTGCAGTAAAGTCCAATAAATACGAAAATTTTGGTTCAGATTATGATGGTCGAATATTTTACTTATTGTTTTCTTTGCGACAGTACATAAACACAAATGTTTGAGCGCATTTTTTTTTATTCGATTCATTCATATGTTACGTTGGCCGTCAGATCTTTGAGAAGAGCCATCGTGGCCACAGGATTGTCCCTCGCCACCTGATAGTGAGGAAGAAAAGTCGATTGATTAAAGCACTGGCTTCGTATACATCGGGATAAAATTATTTACTTTAATATTAATCGGACAAAGGAAAATTAATTTTAGTCCACAAAAATGTACTCCATTCAACGAAATTTCTTTAGGCGAAACAAAAAAATAAATATATTTTCTAGTAACGAAATTTATTTAAATAAACTGAAATACCTTAGCGTTTGGAATTGTGCAATTTGCAGCTTTGCCAAATATATTTTATAGAATGGAAATTGTGTCTTTAATTTTAACGTATAAAATTTAATTTCGTATAAATTCGTTTCTCGCGATGTGTAAACTTCAATTATCAGCGATCTTTATAACTTGGCAGATTATATAATTTAAAAAAATCGTAAAATCCAAAAATGCACCTACCAAATGACCAGCTCTGTTGATCCAATACATCTTGAAGTTTCTAAACGACTTGACGTAACCCTCAATGACACCGTCGACGATTAGTGGAACCCTGTCTGCTGTGCCCCATTTGCTCTCATTTTTCCACGATAGTTTTTCGACCCACGCGAGTGTGCCTGTGCCGTATACCACGGATCGTGATGTATCCAATAAGTGAGATAGACGAGCAGTTTCACGTCATAGTATTGCGCAGGATTGCAATTTTTTTTACCGAGAAAAATTACGTTAATATATCAATGATCTCGGCTGATTTATCGTAATCGATAAATCGACCGGGTCTCAAAGTCTACTTTTGCCACAGTTGTAGATCTCACGAAATACGGTCGGACTGTACATCCTGACAATTGTATGTCCAGCATATACGTCGCATGAAGGAAATATGCCATTGGCAGTTGACGGTGTCATTTTGACGCGCTCTACTTGGATCAAAATCTATTTGTAAAAAGAAGATTTGAGACTCTGCCGATTAATCATATTGAAATATCGATGCGATATATACAGGGTGTCCCAAAACTAGCACGTCAGAGTGATTCGAGGGTTATATTGGCTCCGGAACTATAAAAAAAAAAACAAATATGACCTTACTAAAAGTCTCATGGTTTTCGAGAAAAATCGTCTTTTTTTATTTTTCGGAAAATAGCTACCTAGTGTTTGTTATTCCGCTACCATTGCTATGAATTACTTTGGGTTTATTCATATTTTGTTCCTAACATATGTGCCGTTTGTGTATTAGGGCTGGGGGTAGACAATTTGAACCATGTTGTGGAAATTAAATAAACCATTCAATAGTATTTTCTTTTTGTTTCCTTATACTTTCACAAAAGTACTATTATTTTTTCTTAGAACCAGTTTGCTTACCGCCTTAGGTACCTACTTCGGTTGCTTTAGTGCCCTTTCCTAAAACAGCAGGATAACAAGTACTAGGTAGCGATTTTCGCGAAAAATAAAAAAAGACGATTTTCCTCGAAAATCATTAGACTTTTACTGAGGTCATGTTTGTTTATTTTGATAGATCCGGAATCAATCTAACCCCCGCGTCATTCTGACGTGCTAGTTTTGGGACATCCTGTATATGTTTCGATAAATCGATGAATTAAGCCATTACCCGGCGTTGGAGCTGCCAAATCCAATTGGCCCGTGATCACGAATACCTCGATGTCGGTGTTGTTCAGCAACCATTCAACTGAATTGTTAATTAAAAATAATGTAAAGTACTTCGATCAATTACAAAGTTATGATGGGGATTTGAAGCGCTTCAACCTCCTTGATATTAATTTTTTTTCTTTGACACATACTTTTCATTGTAGTTTTTTCTGTTATTCTCACTTATCTCCTATTCTCAGGAATCCGACTTGATACCGAGTCGGCTCTGAGTACCAGTAACGTAATTCTTTATCCACATTAATGATTTAAACATTATAATTCATCCTTGTTTGAAATGAGCTAAGTTAGTTAAACTTTCATCGTACTCGTTGCACAAAAGTCACTGATTATGTGAGTTTATTAATTTTTTTAAATATATAATGCATACCTCGATCGGTAACCGGTTTCATAGAGTCGTCGTGAAGGAATGCCATAACGGTACTATTATCCACTTGCCAAGGAACCCGCGTACCAAGTACTTGACTCACATTATTGTTCATCAGATTGTGGAGACGCTTTTCGCGGTGAACGGCATCATCGGGACACAGTGCTGACGGTGTCAATATCGCCTGGCTTGCCAGTGGCTGTATTAGATCCGGACACACTTTTTCTAAAATGTTGAACGGGGTAATGACAGAAATTCCCGTTAAGTAGTAGATAATATATCCCACTACTACGTATCCGAACTTTGCGGATAACCATTTCTCGTTCTCCAATTCACTTTTCACATTTGTCGTGATTATTTTCAGTAGTTCGAAACCGACCGTATCAATGAGGCCCTAAAATATAATTGGTCAAATAAATCAATGAAATAATCAATCGAACAATCAATAATTAATAAAATTCGTAATAAATTTATCAATAAAATAAGTTGTACAACGATATTGTAGTACCATAAGCGAACTTAACGACAAAAGAAAAACGCGATAAACGTGCAAGACTCACGGTTTGTAGTAGAAAGGATGGCAAAGACACTATAGAGTCGATTGGCGAGATCCACGGATCAAATAGTGCGACACCTCGTAAATTGCTCGTAATGTTTCCAGCCTTTTGCGCCTGTAATATACGTCAAATTAAGTGTCAGTAATGCTGAGTACTTGAATTTGGCGACAATCGATTGTTTCGTTAATGATTGTTCAGTTAATTCATATTCATATATTTATAAATTCATCACCTTGTACATTTCGACAGCAAACTCGACACCCATTTTTCCGCCATAAGACACGCCGGTTATGTACGTCGGTACAGTTGACCAGACTGGAAATTTCTTCAAAAATCCCTTTATACATTCGAGAAGATCCGAAGCAATTTGTGCATTATTCGTAACGTATGTGCCATTTTCTTCGATGAAACTGTATCCAGTACCCACGGGATTGTCGATGAATAAAACATTGTAATCGGTCACCTGATCAGAGATCGAATAATTCATTAATAATGAGTCAAAAAAAAATATAAAAAAATCTCAACAGAGCTTGATGCAATAATTAATTTCTCAAAATAAATTGCAATTTGTTGGAATTTCGTAATAATAAAATTTTTTTTTGAGATTCCGCATATCATTTTATATCTATTTATTTTTTCGATAACGTAATTTTAATATTAAATCTCGTATATTCGGTAACGGATAACAATTCAAAGAACAAAGAATAATCGTATCAATAGAGATTGTTAAAAAAAATCCGATTGATTTTTTGTTTGTTTCGTCAAATTCATTACCCATGTCAAGTTTCTCGGTTTCAAATCCACGTCAAGAGGTCCTAATTCGTCAAAATTTCCAAAACCCGCTGAAGATTGGCCGGGACCTCCTTCTAGCCATATCAACAACGGTTTGTCGTGTACATTCGTTCCGTTTTTGGCAGTCGTGTAATAGAGCCACCAAAACATGTGAGCGTGCGGGCGTACGGTTACGTAGCCCCATTCTTGTTCAGTCCCACCAAATCCCTTTTTTCCTTCGACTGCGTCAAAATCAATACATTAGTTACATAAAACGAGTACAATAATTCGAATCGTAAAAACGGAAATGATAATTGTTCGCGCGATACAACGAAATCATTACGGATGATGTCCCCCTCTTTTTCTCTCACCATGAACAAAGTCAGCAGCAAGAATCAGCAATTCGAGGCAAACGATCGTCGTAAATCCCGTGTATAGTAGCATCGTAAAATTGAAACTCGAGGACGTTCCTTGAAACTCCCAAATTTGTTCGCTAGTTGTTAGAACACTCGCGACAGAATCTTCTATTCACAGGGATTAATAGGCAATTATTTTGGTCATATGATCTTGGTCAAATATTACCAACTGTATATTACTATTCGTTCTATATGCAAAAGAATTTAACTATCTAAAATTATTGTATTCGTAATATTTATAACATATCATTATTGAGTTTCGAACATTCTCTTTTATAACTTCGTTAAATATGCTATTTTTTCATTCCCTTGCAATATTTTCAACGTTGATATCCCAAAGTGCTAGAATGATTATAATAATGTAATTTTTTTAATTTTTGATTCACCGCTTAAAAATCTATGATCGCAAAAGCCAATCCCGGGCGGTTACCAGACTTCCGATTATCTTATTGTTACGCTACAGGGGACAGATTTTGAAAGTTCTAGTCCGTTTCAAAATAACGTAATGAAACGGTCGCTAGTTCTTGGACTATGAGCACGTCGGTGAAGCACCAAACGTAGCGCGACCTTGCATGTTGAAGCACCGCTTAGGCTTTCTCGATCCAGCATATACTCATGATTGCCTAGGAGCCCTTGCGAATTTACAGATAATAATAATGACCATAACAAAAAGTATGCGAGATGAGAATGAATATTACTGAGGTTGGCGCGGGGGAGGGGGGATTATAAGATTGATAAGAATTCGTTTATTTGATTTATATTGTTTATATGGTTTATAAAGTTTGTTTATAAATAATTTAAAGAAATGAATATAAAGTTATATGAAATATGAGAGAATATTTTGGCAAGGTTCTTGGATATTCTTTTAGGTTGAATTAATCATTGTATTTATTTAAATGGACATTTGTGTGAAACAGCAATAAAATATTCAAAGTTGGGTTCGACCACAGCAGGTCATTAAACGACAGACGCCACAAATATCTATCGTAATAAGTTTATGTTTATTGCTTTCTAGTTAAAAAATTATAATTTCTCAAAAATGCTCTATTTTTGAATTTCCCGCGAGAGTGTGAATAACGTCAACATAATAACAATGCCATACCATTGCGATAGTTCTAAATAGTCACCATACTGACGTAGAGAAACGCATTTTCGGGAATAGTGCGACACGATTTTTTACTGCTTAGAAATTTTGTTATCAGACATTTTTATGATTATAAATAGAAATCTGATTACGCCATGCCAGCGGGTTGGGTCAAATACGTGCAATATTATTACAAAATTGTAAGATTTTATGGAATTTAAACCTCCACCTCTCCGTCGATGTGGATCGACCGGAGGTTCGACGGGCGTCAAACTGTCCAGCAATGTAGATTGCTCGTTTCTCGTTCTATAGTAGAGCGGTAAAAGTAAATCACTATTATTATTATTTAAACAATCATATTCTATTACGCTACGATTCTCCGTCGATGTGCATCGACGAGTAGTTTGATGAACGTCTAATTGTCGAGCAGTGTAGTTTGCTCGATTCTCGCTTTACGACGGAGCAGTAAAAGTAAATAATGATAATTATTATTTAAAGTTGCGTAACATTACGCTACGGTTTTCCGTCTATATGCATCGACGGGTAGTTTGATGCACGTCAAACTGCTGAGCAATGTAGATTGGTCGATAGTAGTAAAGATCGGAGAGTTCTGGCTCACGAGCTCTGCACCGACATTTACCGACATTTTTTACCTCAGACACAGACCACTTAGCCGAGACACAAACCAGCCGGGCGGTGGCGTTTCTTCACCAAGGACTTGGTCGCCGCGGCGCGGGGGGCACACCGACGAGTCGGCGCGTGCCACGTTGTTGGAATAATCGAAAAAGCCCGCCACTGGCGGGGGGAACAGGAGGAGGACGGTAGTTCAGTCACGCCTTCAAAAAAGCGATATGTATTATGTTGCATATTACCTGATATAGTCTAAGGTCCGAATTAGGGTCGACCTTCACCCATCGCGTAACTGGATGATAAGCTTTCATATCAAATTTAGTATGTTAGAAAACATATCGTGAGTTCGTTGCCAAACAAATTGCTGGGATAAGTATGATTAATTAACAATTCAAATCTGAGTTTTTATTCACCCATGAGTTTAACGAATAAATTTAATACCAACCGACGTATGAAGCCTATAGAATATGCAAACGTTGGGTTGTCTATTTTTTTCCTGGTCTAACTACTGGGTTGTCAGGTATAAACAGGTAAGTCGAAAGTAACTATCTTCAACCATATGTTTACTAAATAAATCTTACATAAAAATAAGTTGTCGAGTTTTGAAAAGTGAAATTTTGATGCGAATGGAATGTGCGACAAAGAGGTCTGAGCAAAGTATCCCGTGCGATAGAAGAGGACGCATCATTGTAGCTGCGCGCGGCGCGTGCACCGGACAGAAAGCATGCGCACTCTTTTATATCCGGTGCACGCGCCGCGCGCAGCTACAATGATGCGTCCTCTTCTATCGCAAGGGTTATTTTGCTCAGATTTTATGCAGACAACCCTATATCATCGTGTTTGCAATGAAACAGCGCTTATTTTGATATAAGATTTATTTAGTAAACAAATGGTTGAAGATAGTTATCTTCGACTCACCTATTTATACCTGACAACTCAGTAGATAGACTAGGAAAAAAATAGACAACCCAACGTTTGCATATTCTATAGGCTTTATACTTTCGGTTAGTATTAAATTTATTCGTTAAACTTATGACTGCAAAGTTGAATAAAAACTCATAATTGAATTATTAATTAATCAAAGTTATCCCTGGATTTCGTTAGCAACCAACTCTGCGATATATTCTCTAACATACTGAATTTGATATGAAAAAGTTTCATCCAATTACGCGATGGGTGAAGGTCGATTTTAATACGGATCCTCTACTAATATGACCATCGTTCTGTCTCTGTCTCTCTGAATTTGCTCCTACACATTCTTTATGAATCGTGATGCGTTGTACGATACAAACACTGGTTTCAGAGTATGCGTAAAGGGATACAAAAGATTTGCCTTTGGAAGATTCCGTTTCAATTGTGCTCTCTATTATTGGTCCTTTGCAGTTTCAACATGGCAAATAGGATGGCGGTACACGCTATATGTGTTGGCCTCCCTCTGCGCTAGCACTCATAAGCACTTGTGCACCCTTCCATTTTATTTCAACACGCGATATTGCATTATTCTATTCGTTTAGTACTGATTTATACGATTACAATATGGATAGCCATAAGGGTAAAAAACCTATTATCATTATGAAAAACGTCTATTCGATATTGCAAAAAAAACAGTGTCACTCGCCCACACGCGGAAGTGGATTAAATTTGAGGAAAAGAATGTCAAACATCTATGAAATAATATTTTATATTCTATTTTATATTTTTCATGCGACGCACACGGTTCCGGGAATTCACGACTTTATACCGAAGGAAAAATTGAGTTTTTCTGAACTACTAATTCTTTCTGACGAACAACACGTTTGCATTCGACTGAAATTCTCTAGTTGAAACTGAAACTCTCAAACGCGCACTCCCCTTACTGAGTCTTAACTTTCGGAAAATCACTCGGGATAGGCCTTATGAAATGTAAACGTTTCAAATTGTTGGGATATTAAAATTGTGAAATAAAATTGAGCCAGATATTTCGATGCTAACCGTTTTTTTCCGGAAATAAACTTGTAAGTTGCGAGATAATGATGAGTATTGCTGGAATTCTCGGTCGTTGATAATTGAATAAACGGATTTGAAACAAACAAACAAATGAAAATGTTACTTACTTTTTTTTGGAGAATCAGACTCTGACGGATTTGACCTATGGCGATAATTGAAATTCCGGAGTTTATTGAGGAACGAAGTAATTGGATTGAGATTTGAAATATGTGCCTTTATTCTTCCACTAACTCTTAACTTAGAGTTTGCAAAGAAAATCGGGCGTGGTCCGAGACCGAGAGCGAAGAACGGACGAAAAATATTACAAATCCCAACTTGTAGAAAAATCACCGAAGAGTCACGCTCCGTAGTTACTCGTCGAAAATTCGTGCGCAGAAGGCTGTTCAGTTCGTCTTTTTTATGGTTTTTATATCAAATTTACGGGCATTTTTGTTGGCTTAGTGGGGTTTTTTTCGCTGTTCATTGGTTGGTTCGGCTTCCACGTGTTTGACATTTGATTGATATATGGTTTACTTGCCATTATTCTGTTTCAAGATACATTGCTTTGGGGCTGATTTGGTTTTCATTTCGAGGAGGAGACATTGAGGTTTAAACGCGAGGTTCCGCGTTTGTTAACCATTGCCACGGGTAAAAGCTTCCCCCTCTCATGGTTTTTGAGGTTGACACGCGTTAAATTCGCTTGCAGGAGACAAGACATGATTCGTTCGTATACAAAATTTTGTTCTGCAAAATTTGTCTTCGCATTCAGCACATAAGAATTATTCAACACCCTATTTTCTTCATACTCTGTCTTTATCGGAATATTTTTTGATGGTACCCAATCGATGTATGAAGTTTTGGCTGGATGGCCCAGAAATTAGACGAGCTAGAGTCTTAACACAAGCATATACCGGTATTCGAAAAAGCCGCCATTCTGCAGCTTTGAAACGCCTCGATCGATTTTCTCCAAGATATTTATCCAAGCATTTTTTCTAAATACGATTTTTTGATGTTTTGAACGCATTAACATTGAAAACACGATTTTTTTCATGAAAATAAAGATTTTTTCATGAGGAAACAAAATATGTTTTCCGAGTTTGGTTTTTTTTTATCGCGCATCTGTGTTTATCCATGATAACAAAACTACGGACGTTCTATATAATATTGAAACTTACGATAGTCATTGAATTGCACGAATTGTCGAACGTAGTATCGATAAAAATTTCTGCGTATATTCTTAAAATCGGCATATTATATTCACGATACAATCA
The DNA here is from genome assembly GCA_958009045.1 of Oxytorus armatus. NCBI lineage: Eukaryota > Metazoa > Arthropoda > Insecta > Hymenoptera > Ichneumonidae > Oxytorus > Oxytorus armatus. Next base: position 4,364,217 of record OY253753.1, read on the forward strand.
CAAAACAGTATTCGATTTTGAATTAATTGCAAAATAAATTATACCTCTCGACATTCAATTAGCTGTTTCGATCGCAAATCACCAAACTATAATACATGTCATTCAGTCATTATTTTTTAATACTTGACGTGATAAGATTCCACGTTTCTTGGTACATTGATATTTTTATTTGTCAGGAATTATTTTAAAAAATATAGTTTATCGTATTGTTTATTCATTTCATTGATATATTTTTATTCGCCGTCATATGTTTGAGCATCGCCGCCGTGGCCAAAGGATCGTCACTCAGCACCTGATAGTGGGAGAAAAATAAATCAGTTCATTAATCCACTCACTTTATATACACCGGAAAAATATACATTGTTTTCAATTGAACAAATTCAGACAAGTAAAAAGTATTTTTGTCAAGCGGAAAGTCTTCTCAGCATGGGAAATTCATTTCCATCAAACAAAATTTATTTCATTAAAACACTTATTTTTTGCGAAAAAAAATGAAAAATGTATTTCCTATAATTGAAATTTAAATAAACTATTTTGGTTTTGCAATAGTGCCTTTTTCATGAGAGCCAAATTCATTTTATTTAATTGCAATATAATTTTTTATTTTAACAAATTTATTAGTTATCAGCAATATTTGTATTCAAGGTGATATCCAAACAAACAAAAAATATTTTTTTGGTAAAGAAAGAGGGCTATGTACTGACCATATGACCAGATCTATTGAGCCAACACATCTTGAAGTTGTTAAACTCCTTGACGTAATCCTCTATAACGCCGTCGACAACAATTGGATCCCTGGATGCTTTGTGTCATGCGGTTGAGTTTCTCCATTTGAGATTTTCAACCCACACGCAGGTGCCTGTGGCGTGGTTTTGGCGATTTACCCAATGAAACAGGCAGTCGTGCGATTTCACGTGAAATTATTGCCCAAGATCGCAATTTTTTTCAATCGACAAACATTGAATTATTATATTGATGATTTGTGCTGATTTATCGTAATCGGTCTCAAGGTCACTTTTGCCATCTGCATATATCGTGCACCGTCCGTATGCCAAAATGTCATGGGCATTTGGACACGTCGTAAATTTGATAAAAAAAAATAGACTTGACAACCTTTAGATAAATGGATGAATTTATGGCGATTACCTGTCGTTGCAACTATCAAGTCCAACTGGCCGGTAAACACAAATACCTCGATATCGGTGTCGTTCAACAACTGTTCAACTAAATTTTGTTATTACAAAAATAAACAAAAGATATTCGATGATCAAACAAACCAAACAAATATTATCTAACTTTCTTTACACTAACCATTACTAAAGGTTTTTCTAATTCAATGAACATTAATTTAGTCGTTGATCGACGTTAAATTAATTGCTCAGAATTTTTCATTTATCGATTGGTGATTGATTATTTTGAATTATTAAAATATATATATCGCACTTTGATGGGTAACTGGTTTCATAAAATCGCCAGCTAATATACTGAAAACCTTGCTACTCTGAGCTCCCAAAATTACGTTGGAATTTATATCAAGGGTTTTCCTGATTTCGTTGTCACTTCGTTGTAAAAGAAAAACCATTGAAATTTCGTTACTTTCGGGTATTCCGTCATTTAAAATTTATTTTTTATTTTAGCTCGCACTATTGGGTTTCTCGGTTCTTATTCAGTGGCGTGACGAACGCAAACTGGAAGCGCATTTGAAACCACCCTGAATAATTAATACATGTCGCGTATTTTTAAATTATGCCTTTTTCTATTCATTTAATCATTGTCCTATGTAACAGTCAAATGAATACATTTTTTGTTCTTGTGGTAGATCGGGTGTAACTACAAGCTACAAGCTAGATCTCTTTGTTGACAAGAAATTTAACGGAAACGCCAGTGCGTGAAACGGCGATTTAGTGTTCAGAGGCTGCGTATATTACAGAGCATAAACGGTTTGCAATGTGACCTCCCGTTCACACATTTCATCGCCGCTCTACATTTTGGATTTAACTTTTTTCAAAGGTGCATTGATTTTTCGAGAAAAATGAAAATCTTTAGAGACGTAGTAGAATTGATGAAAGCAGTCTGTAACATTTAGTCCTTTCTTCAAAAAATCAAGACATCTTTGAAAAAAAACTTTAATTAGTTTTTCTTATCGTCAGTTAATATTTTACACATGCTCTTATGGTCACAAAATACCGACGATTGGTGAGCCACTGTAATAAATTTTCTTTCGAAAATTGCGCTTCGGGAAATAGGACGTTGTAACGAAATTTTTTCTATCCTGCGAAACTTCCGTGACAGATTACTGCATTATCGGTAATCAAAGAAATTGAGATATTTGAAGCTATATATCCGAATTAATTATTTGTTTTCCATTTCCCAGCGACTTCTCGCGTCACAGATGTCGCTGTCGTAAACGCATTTTTTCAAATTTCTATGAAAAAACATTGGTATTATATATATATCTCTCCGTTGATGAATGGAAGTGTAACGTCTGCCGCGTGGTGAGCCAGATACCGGGACAGTGCTTTTTCTCTGCCAGGCATTCTGTTGCTAAGTTTGCTGACACTGATAACAATACACGAGAAACTCCGATAGTAGTGTCTAATGCGTGGTGCATCAGTGGGCCGTAGTTCGAGCCTCACCTGCTCGACAAACGAACATTTGCTACTTGTCATTTAGCAACGGATCTTCACGGAACAGAAAACAAAAATGACCCGGTTGAGCAATGAAAGTTATTGATAAAAAAAAAACAAAATCGTACGATGGAAAGTACTGCCGATGTCGTGTTACTATAATAACAGGAAGTACCGGTCAGGTTAGTGGAAGTTTAAAAAAAATACTCCAAAAAGAAAAAGAGTCGAACAACACTTTAAAAAGGATACGTTCGAAAAATTTTCTTCTTTCGTAAAATTCATTAAAGGATGAGTTAAACTTTACTGTATTTGATTATTGATAAATTATTCATCGGTAATGTTACAAGAGCAATAATTCATAATTGTTGATAGTTTCTCTGCACAAATATTTTCCGAATTTTATTTCAATATAATAAAAAGTTGTGTTTCAGGGGATTTTTTAAATGGTTTAACTTCTGAACTCGTCGTCATACAAGAAAGAGACAGCACAAAATCACTCACAGCAAATTTGAGTTGATTTAAACCAAAAAAAACAGTATATTGGTGAAATTTGTTTTACTGGCTCAGAAAGTTGAATTTTCACTAGTCTCCCCTCCAGCATTGTATTTTTTGAATTCATCATTAAATCAATAACTCAGTACACAAATGATATAATATGTCGAAAGATCATTGAATAACATAATTTGTCCTACTCTGTCAGAAAAATTTTCTATTTTTACAAAATTTCATTTACATAATTCTCTTAACTCAAATGTTTATAATCTGCTTTCCAAGGATTACTTTTTGAAAAAAATTACGAAGTGCACGGAATTATTAGATTTTCGAGTTCCTTCGTTACCTCCAGAATACAACATCTTTATGCTGATCCAAAGAGTCGTCGTCAGGAAAGAATGGAATTACATTGGGGCGACATGACGGATTCAAGTAGTTTAGTCAAAGTCATAAGTACAGTACAACCTACTAAGATATGTAATCTCGCTGCTCAGAGTCATGTCAAGCCATGTTTGTACTTGAAAAATAATGTTTTTTAAAAAATTTCCTTTTATCTCAGGATTTCTAGGATCTTATAGAAATTAATTTGTTTAGGTAAGCTTCGAACTGAGCGAATTTACGGGTGAGGTACACGCATTACGTGCAGTTAGATTCTTGGACGCCATAAGAAAATGTGGTCTTGACAAAAAATTTCGTTTTTATCAGGCCTCAACGTCCGAGCTCTATGAAAAAGTTGCCGAATTTCCACAGTCAGAAAAAACTCCATTTATACACGTTCGCCCTATAGTTAGTAAAAAAAAAAAACAAACAAACAGTACTCTTCTATCGTATTTTGTACGTCCATCTTCTCTTTTACCTCACAACTATCGCAGTTCAAGTTTTGTCATTTTTTTCCCTTCTTTTCTTTCACGTATCTCGTTTCAGCATGCGCCAAAATGTACAGCTACAGAACTGTCGTTAATTCCGGAGAGACTTACGACTATATTGTTCAATCATGAGAGTCCACGTAGAGGCGAAAATTTCGTAATAACGACATAATAACGACAACCATAGCGAAAATTCATCTCGGTTTTCAGGATGTTTTGGGACTTGGTAACTTCAATTTATTGCGCGACTGGGGTCACTATAGGGATTACGTAAAGGTATCGAATTAACGAAAAAAAAACCATGATCATAGCCACAATAAGGGTTGTTTTATTTATTTACTTATTTATTTAGTTATTTTTCTTTCGTTTGATCTTTTCTCACAGTGATATATCTACAATTTTGCAATTATAATTTTAGTGACAAGAATTTTAACGACCAGTTGAAAATAAGGTAGAGAAAATGTCAATTATTTAAATAATTCATCAAATCGTGCGATAGAAAGGAATATTTTATTTTTATACATTTTCATCGTGTTAAAAAAAAATGGTATCAAACAACAACACATTGCAATTGAATCTATGTGATTAAAATGACAATTGCGAAAAAGAAAGGAAAGGTTGCCTAAATCGAATTATTTTATATAAATAAACTTTGTGTCTATTATAATTATTTCTTTTTAAAAAATCACAAAACTGAATATTATGAATATATTATAGATTTCATTTTATTAGGATGAATTTCCTACACTTGTTAGATTTCGATCGGTAGTTTGTTTTTTTTTTTTTTTTTTTTGAGGCAAGGTGGATGATGCTACAACAACCGAAAGCGTACGATTATGTTATCGCAACTGGCGGTAGTCATAGTGTTAAAGAATTCGTTGAAGCTCCATTCGCGTACGTCGGTCGTAATATTAAGTGGGAAAGCGAAGGTGTCGATAAAGTTAGAAAAGATAGCGCGATAAATTGCTCGTTCGCTTGAATGAAAAATATTTTCGTCCTACCGTCCTCATAAAGATGTAGAATTCAACTTTTTTTTTCGTTCATTTTGTCCACAAATTCGTTGATTCCGTGAAATCGCCGCAATTTTGCTTGCGGATGAAGTTGGGATTTGAAATTTAAATTCATTGAATTACAAAGTGTTTTGATTTTTTGGCCGGAACGAAAGCCACTGTATATCGTGATGTAATATAGGGTAGCTCGTGATGTTTTATTGCTGTTTAAACACATGCTGGCCCAACACCCAAGTTCCAGGTCGTATGATCGCACGCGGCCAACCGTGTAAACAGAGTTTTGCGATAATTATATGAAAACGATAAACGTGATCCTCATTGGCCAACAAATAAGAACGAAAAAAAAGTTATTGACATCTCTTGTTGTCTTCTATCCAAGACGGATTGACGGTCCAATAACGATACTCGTTGCTCTGCTCTAGGTTGAAAATGTAACGGCGAGAAAATGATTCATATTTATAAGCTTAGAAAGATGCGTTTACGGGAAGGGGCTTTCACCAAAGACAGAATCTTCTATTCTCTTCTGCATATATATATCTCTCTATATTATATAAATATATCGCCGCCGCCGTGTACAAGAGTTGAGGGGGGAGCCCGGGGCGAGATGGAACGGCGGGACGGGGGGGTAGGCCGGGTGAGATGGAACGGGGGGGGGGATGGTGCGCGAAGCGCGCAGGGGGGCAGAGCCCCCTAGTATATATATATATATATATGTGGTGACGGCGTCGCCACCACTCTCTGGTCGCATATAAACACGCATTTATTTTATTTCATTTTATTTCATTTCCAATATGCATTTTCTTCTATACAGTCATTCCTTTGTAAGGACTCGATTCTTTCTCACGCGTTTACTTCTTTGACTTCTTTCATTTCGTCGTCTACAAAATAGAACAACCGTGTCTCAGTTTTCCCTGTCATAAAACTCGAGTACTTACGGGTCCCAGTCGAGTCTCTCCCGAGACGAGGCTGTTTTACGGGGAGTCTCTTATGGCGACCAAAAAGGGCCCACACGCGCTCTTGCATTTTCTAAACCTTCGGTTTCTCGTAAAAACTTTCCTACCCTCTCTTCGATATTTTCTCTCCGTCAACAAGCAGACTATCAGGAATTCTCTTGTTGACGATGGAGTTCCTAACGAACAAGCGCCGCGACAACAACTCAACCGACTCTCTGTCAAGTCACAAATTCATTCACCGCGCCAACTAATTTTTACTAATTAATTTTGTAATTGGTTATGAATAAATACTGTGCATTACTCTTATGGTAAATCCGTCTTTTCGTACCACAACCAGCACCGAATCACCACACACACGCCCCCACATATATATATACTAGGGGGGCACTGCCCCCCTGCGCGCTTCGCGCGCCAACCCCCAACTCTTGTACACGGCGGCGGCGACGACGAAATATTTATATAACTAGTAACAACGCGCTCGCTTCGCTCGCTCTTGAATGTTTCATATTTCGAACTTACCCTTTAAATTAAGAATCAACTGCAAATTCTTATAGATACTTTTTCCCAAACGGCACAACGGATTTTGGCACCATACTGCAGTCGCTAAGATTATTTCCTCTCGATCGGTTGTCATTTCGTTAAATACTACATAATTTATTATAAGGTTTTTTAATTTTCAGAATTGCATTGGGCGAGAGTCAATGATCTATTGAATCTTTAATCTTATTAAATCTTTGTATACCATAGATGTTGTTTCATAGTGAACTAAATCGTGTTTGAATTACGCGCGCTTTACGACAACCAATCAGATTCACGATAAACTGGCTTCAAAATTCGATATATTTATCTAGCATTTCGAGAGTTTCGAGAATCGAGTGCCATGTCTTTTTTAAGAAAGGATATAGAGAGATATATACACACACACACACACACACACTAGGGTGACTCTGCCCCCCCTGCGCGCTTCGCGCGCCAACTCCCAACCCCACGTTCCATCGCGCCCCGGCCTACCACAACTCTTGTACACGGCGTCGGCGGCGACGACGGCGGCGGCGACGAAATATTTATATAATAAAGAGAGATTTATTCAACCAAAATTACGTTCGCGATGTATTAACTTCTTCGTCTTCCTCGTCTGTCTCTAACGCCGAGTTTTATCGTTGACTCGGCCACAGAATCATTTATACATTTATAAACGATGCTATGCGGTTCCCTCGTGGCAATTAAGGATCGTACTCGACGTGCAGTCAGGTCCAATAAATACGAAATTTTTGGTTCAGATTATGATGGTCGAATACTTTAATTATTTTTTTCTTTGCGACAGTGCATAAACACAAATGTTTAATCGCATTTTTTTCTTATTCGATTTATTTATATGTCACGTTGGCTGTCAGATCTTTAAGAAGAGCCATCGTGGCCACAGGATTGTCCCTCGGCACCTGATAGTGAGGGAGAAAAGTCGATTGATTAAGCACTGGTTTCGTATACATCGGGATAAAATTATTTACATTAATATTAATCGCACGAAGGAAAATGAGTTTTAGTCCAAAAAAATTTAGTCCATTCAACGAAATTTCTTTAGGCGAAACAAAATAATAAATATATTTTCTATTAACGAAATTTATTTATATAAACTGAAGTACCTTAGGGTTTGGAATTGTGCAATTTGCAGCTTTGCTAAATATATTTTATAGAATTGAAATTTTGTCTTTAATTTGAAAGTAAAAAATTTAATTTCGTATAAATTCGTTTCTTGCGATGTGTACACGTCAATTATCAGCGATCTTTATAACTTGGCAGATTATATAGTTTAAAAAAAATTGTGAAATCCAAAAATGCACCTACCATATGACCAGCTCTGACTACCCAATACATCTTAAAGTTTCTAAACGACTTGACGTAACCCTCAATGACTCCGTTGACGACTAGTGGACCCCTGTTTGCTGTGTGCCACTTGTCCCGATTTTGCCACGAGAGCCTTTCGACCCACGCGAGTGTGCCTGTGCCGTACACCGCGGATCGTTATGTATCCAATAAGTGAGATAGACGAGCAGTTTCACGTCATAGTATTGCGCAGGGTTGCAATTTTTTTTTACCGAGAAAAATTACGTTAATATATCAACGATCTCGGCTGATTTATCGTAATCGATAAATCGACCGGGTCTCAAAGTCTACTTTTGGCCCAGTTGTAGATCTCACGAAATACGGTGGGACTGTACATCCTGACAATTTTATGTCCAACATATACGTCGCATGAAAAAAATATGCCGTTGGCAGTTGACCGTGTAATTTTGACGCGCTCTACTTGGATCAAAATGTATTTGTAAAAAGAAGATTTGAGACTCTGCCGATTAATCATATTGAAATATCGATGCGATATATACAGGGTGTCCGAAAACTAGCACGTCGGAGTGACACGAGGGTTAGATTGGCTACGGACCTGTAAAAAAAACAAATATGAACTCAGTAAAAGTCTCATGGTTTTCGAGACCAATCGTCATTTTTGATTTTTCGGAAAATCGCAACCTGGTATTTGTTATTCCGCTACCATTGCTATGAATTATTTTGGGTTTATTCATATTTTGTTCCTAAGATATGTGCCGTTTGTGTATTAGGGCTGGGGGTAGACAATGTGAACACATGTTGTGAAAATTAAATAAACCATTCAATATTATTTTCTTTTTGTATCCTTTTACTTTCACAAAGGTAATATTTTTTTTCCTTAGAACCAGTTTGCTTACCGCCTTAAGTACCTACTTCGTTCCCTTTAATGCCTTTTCCTAAAACCCAAAATAATTCATAGCAATGGTAGCCGAATAACAAGTACTAGGTAGCGATTTTCGCGAAAAATAAAAAAAGACGATTTTTCTCGAAAACCATTAGACTTTTACTGAGGTCATATTTGTTTATTTTGATAGATCCGGAACCAATTTAACCCGCGCGTGACTCTGACTCTGCTAGTTTTGGGACACCCTGTATACGTTCCGATAAATCGATGAGTCAGCCATTACCCGGCGTTGCAGCTATGAGATCCAATTGGCCCGTGATGACGAATACCTCGATGTCGGTGTTGTTCAGCAACCATTCAACTGAATTGTTAATTAAAAATAATGTAAAGTACTTCGATTATATACAAAGTTACGATGGGGATTGGAAGTGCTTCAACCTCCTTGATATTAAATTTTTTTTTGTTAACACATCCTTTTCATTGTCGTTTTTGCTGTTATTCTCACTTATCTCCTATTCTCAGGAATTTGACTTGATACTGAGTCGGCTCTGATTACCAGTAACATAATTCTTTATCCACATTAATGATTTAAACATTATAATTCATCCTTGATTGAAATGAGCTAAGTTAGTTAAACTTTCATCGTACTCGTTGCACAAAAGTCACTGATTATGTGATTTTATTAATTTTTTAAATATATAATGCATACCTCGATCGGTAACCGGTTTCATAAAGTCGTCGCCGAGGAATTCCAGAACGGTTGCATTAACCACTTCCCAAGGAACCTGCGTACCAAGTACTTGACTCACATTATTGTTCATCAGATTCTGGAGACGCTTTTCGCGGTGATCGTAATCATCGGGACACAGTACTGCCGGTGTCGAGATCGACTGGCCTACCGCTGGCTCTTCTTGAACCGGACACACTTTTTCTATAATGTTGTACGGGTTAATGGGAGAAATTCCCGTTAACACGTAGACAAGATTTGCCGCGTTAATCAATTCGGCATTTAGGCTTGACCATCTCTCCTTCTCCACTTCACTTTTCAATTTTGTCGTGATTTTCGTCAGATTTTTTAGACCGACGCTATCAATAAGGCCCTACAATATAATTGGTCAAATAAATAAATGAAATAATCAGTCAAACAATCAATAAATAATAAAATTCGTAATAAAATTATTAATGGAATAAGATGTACAACGATATTGTAGTACCATAAGCAAAGTTAACGACGACAAAAAATGCGATAAACGTCTAAGACTCACGGTTTGTAGTAGATAAGATGGCCAAGACAGTACAGAGTCGACTGGCGAGATCCACGAATCAAATAGTGCGACACCTCGTAAATTGCTCGTAATGTTTCCAGCCTTTTGCGCCTGTAATATACGTCGAATTAAATGTCAGCAACGCTAAGTACTTAAATTTGGCGACAATCGATTGTTTCTTTAATTATTTTTCAGTTAATTCATATTCATATATTTATAAATTCATCACCTTGTACATTTCGACAGCAAACTCGACACCCATTTTTCCGCCGTAAGACACGCCGGTTATGTACGTCGGTACAGTTGACCAGACTGGAAATTTCTTCAAAAATCCCTTTATAAATTCGACAAGATCCAACGCAATTTCTGTATTATTCGTAACGTAACTGCCATTTTTATCGATGTAACTGTATCCACCACCCACGGGATTGTCGATGAATAAAACGTTGTAATCGGTCACCTGAGCCAGAGATCGGATAATTCATTAATAACGAGTCAAATAAAAAAATAAAATAAAAAAAATTTCAACAGAGCTTGATGCAATAATTAATTTCGCAAAAATAAATTCCAATTTGTTGGAATTTCGTAATAATTTAAACAAATTTTGAGATTCCGCATATCATTTCATATTCATTTATTTTTTCGATAACGTAATTGTAATATTAAATCTCGTATATTCGGTAAGGGATAACAATTCCAAGAACAAAGAATAATCGTATCAATAGAGATTTAAAAAAAAATCCGGTTGATTTTTTGTTTGTATCGTTAAATCCATTACCCATGTCAAGTTTCTCGGTTTCAAATCCAAGTCAAGAGGTCCGAATTCGTCAAAATTTCCAAAACCCGCTGAAGATCGGCTGGGACCTCCTTCTAACCATAACAACAACGGTTTATCGTGTAAATTCGTTACGTTTTTGGCAGTCGTGTAATAGAGCCACCAAAACATGTGAGCGTGCGGGCGTACGGTTATGTAGCCCCAGTCTTGTTCAGTCCCACCAAATCCCTTTTTTCCTTCGACTGCGTCAAAATCAATACATTAGTTATATAAAACGAGTACAATAATTCGAATAGTACAAAACGGAAATGATAATCGTTCGAGCGATACAACGAAATCATTACGGATGATGTCTCCCTCTTTTTCTCTCACCATGAACAAAGTCAGCAGCAAGAATCAGCAATTCCAGACAAACGATCGTCGTAAATCCCGTGTATAGTAACATCGTAAAATCGAAACTTCAGGACGTTCCTTGAAACTCCCAAATTTGTTCGCTAATTGTTAGAACAATCGCGAGAGAATCTTCTATTCACAGGGATTAATCGGCAATTATTATTGTATTCGTAATATGTATAACATATCATTATTGAGTTTCGAACAGTCTCTTTTATAACTTCGTTGAATATGCTATTTTTTCATTCACTTGCAATATTTTCAACTTCGATATCCCAAAGTATTCGACTGAAACTCTCTAGTTAAGGCAAACGTCCTTTTACTACTCCCGGGGACTCACTCTCAAACGCGAACTCCCCTTACTGAGTCTTATCTTTCGGAAAATTACTCGGGATAGGCCTTATGGAATGTCAACGTTTCAAATTCTTGGGGTATTAAAATTGTGAAATAATATTGAGCCAGACGATTCGATGCTAACGTTTTTTTCTGACAAATAAACTTGTAAGATGCGAGATAATGATTAGTATTGCTCGAATTCTTGGTCGTTGATAATTGAATAAACGGATTTGAAAAAAACAAACAAATAAAAATGTTACTTACTTTTTTTTGGAGATTCAGGCTGTGATGGATTTGGCCTATGGCGATATTTAAGATTCCGGAGTTTATTGAGGAACGAATTAATTGGATTAGGATTTGAAATATGTCCCTTTATTCTTCCACTAATTCTTAACTTATAGTTTGCAAAGAAAATCGCCCGAGACCGAGAGCGAAGATCGGGCGAAAAATATTACAAATCCCAACTTGTAGAAAAATCACCGAAGAGTCGTGCTCCGTAGTTACTGGTCGAAAATTCGCGGGCAGAAGGCTGTTCTCATCGCCTTTCTTGGGGGTTTTATATCGAGTTTACGGGCATTTTTGTTAGCTGAGTGGGGTTTTTGTCGCGGTTCATTGGTTGGTTCAGCTTCCACGTGTTTGACATTCGATTGACATATGGTTTACTTGCCATTATTCTGTTTAAAGATACATTGCGTTAGAGCTGGTTTGTTCTTGATTTCGAGGAGGAGAAATTGAGGTTTAAACGCGAGGTTCTGCTTTTAAACCGCTCTCATGGTTTTTGATGTTGACACGCGTTAAATTTGCTTGCAGGAGACAGTACATGATTCTCTCATGCACAAAATTTTGTTTTACAAAATTTGTCTTCGCATTGAGCACATAGAAATTATTCCACGCCCTATTTTCTTCATACTCTGTCTTTATCAAAATATTCTTTAATGGTACCCAATCGATGTATGAAGTTTTGGCTGGATGGCCCAGGAATTATACGAGCTAGGGCCTTAACAAAAGCCTATGCCAATTTTCGAAAAAATCGCCATTCTGCGGCTTTGAAATGCCTCGATCGATTTTTTCCAAATTCAGTAATGAACTACATTCTGTGACAGTCTATTTATGTAGAAAATTTTTGCCCGATTCATTAAAAATTGCATGAGTAATGCAATTTAACACGCTCTCAACACTCTTAACACGCTTTATTGAAAAAATTCAAAATCTTGTGAAATCCAAAAAAAAATTGTCGTTCGTCACAAAAATCGTTGTGAACACAGGATCTTTATCAATACAAAACGCCAGCTCAAAGGCTCAAATCAATTCCAAGTTATGGCTATTTAAATTTTACGCCCTGATCGCACACGCGCAAGCACACCAACGAATTTATCCGAGTATTTTTTCTAAATACCATTTTTTGGTGTTTTGGAACATTTTAAACACATTAACATTGAAAACGCGATTTTTTTAAAGAAATTAAAGATTTTTTCATAAGGAAACAAAATATGTTTGGAACCCTGGATGCTTTGTGCCATGCGGTTGAGTTTCTCCATTTGAGATTTTCAACCCACACGCAGGTGCCTGGCGCGTGGTTTCGGCGATTTATCCAATGAAACAGACAGTCGTGCGATTTCACGTGAAATTATTGCCCAAGATTGCAATTTTTTTCAATCGAAAAACATTGAATTATTATATTGATGATTTGTGCTGATTTATCGTAATCGGTCTCAAGGTCACTTTTGCCATCTGCATATATCGTGCGCTATCCGTATGGCAAAATGACATGGGCATTTGGACACGTCGTAAATTTGATAAAAAAAATAGACTTGACTTGTCCAACTCGCCGGTGAACACAAATACCTCGATGTCGGTCTCGTTCAGCAACTGTTCAACTAAATTTTGTAACTCCGAAAATAAACAAAAGAAATTCAACGATTAATAAAATTGCCCATATTATTTAATTTTCTTTGCACTAACAAGCACTAAATGTTTTTCTAATTCAATAAACATTAATTTGTTCGTTGATCGATGTTAAATTAATTGCTCAGAATTTTTCATTTATCGATTGGTGATTGATTATTTTCAATTATTAAAATATATATTGAGACGTACTGTAGTACCATGAGCGCACTTGCGCGGCCTTGTTACCAACCGCGCGGGGACCGGGGTGCGGGGAGAGTCGCTAGATGGCATCAAGACAATTCGCGGCATCATCATTTACAAAAGGGCCAATCCATTAAGTTCATTTTACCGACGTGACGAATATCATGGTTATAACCAATCAAAAGGGTCCACGTTAAAATACCGCAATGCGGCAAAGATGAGGAACGGAAAGGGTAGAGAGAAGAAGAAGGGAAGGTCCGCAAACCGGGTATAAAAGGGCCGGTTTTCGCCAGGAAAGTCTCGTGTACTCCGGAGTCCGAAAGGAATCTAGACTACTGAGTCTCCATGACTACTTGTCCTTTGTCGTAATGAAAGTGGTGATCTTGGGAAATAGAGGACTGGAGGGAGGAAGCGTTACAGGAGGTCTGAGGAAGGTAAGAGCGGATTGGTAGTACTGCAAAACTCTCGTGATTACTGTCCTTTGTCGTAGAAAAGCGAGAGGGGAGCGGGAAACTGGACACTTTATCCGGATGCAGAAAGAAACTAGTAGACTGGCTAAAGTTTGTGACGTAGGGTATAAGAGTCTATGAAAAGTCCGAAGTGTAAACGCGATAGATATTCGAGACTAAGTGCTGTAAAACAATCGTGTAAGTGCCACTCGTGGATAGAGAAGTTTGAGATGGGCATCTTCCCAAAAAAAAAAGAAATAAGTAAGAAAAATAATGTAAGTGATAAGAAAGTGATAGGAGTATAAACGAAAGAGACAGATAGATAGCGCATGGCCTATATCTCGCCGTCAAAATACGAGGCTACAGACAAACATTTCGGGTGCCTCTGTACTAGACTGAGTGCGGCACTAGACCACAAGCGATATAAGCGTGTGAGAAGCATAGCGAGGCGCACACCAACGTACACAAGCGTGCGACCAGGCGGGCTCTCGCGACGAGCAACACTATAGAAAAACTATATGACCGTTCGACAAAGCATTTAAATGTCCAAATATCGTAACTGAGAATGTGAAGCGCTCTATTGAAAGCAATGTATCCCTACTCAGTGGCAATTTATGTAATAAGAAAGACAATGATGATTATATAATAAACTTAAGCATTTTACATTATCCGCAAAAGCTTATATTTAATTCACTCCCTGTTCGAGTCCCGAATCCACGCAGACACTTGTTTCGACATTGTCTTTAAATAAAATGTTAACGATAGTTGATACCGTTACAATATATCGCACCTTGATGTGTAACTGGTTTCATAAAATTGCCAGCTAATATACTGAAAACCGTGCTACTCTGAACTCCTCAAATTACGTTGGGACTTATATCAAGGGTTTTCCTGATTTCGTTGTCACTTCGTTGTGAAAAAAAAACCATTGAAATCTCATTATTTTCGGGTTTTCCATCATTTAAAATTTATTTTTTATTTTAGCTCGCACTAACGCTGGGTTTCTCGGTTCTTATTCAGTGGCGTGACGAACCCAAACTGGAAGCGCATTTGACAGCACCCTAAATAATTAATACATGTCGCGTATTTTTGAATTGTGCCTTTTTCTATTCATTTAATCATTGTCCTGTGTAACAGTTAAATGAATACATTTTTTGTTCTTGTGGTAGTGCGGGTATTACTACAAGCTAGATCTCTTTCTTGACAAGGAATTTAACGGAAACGCCAGTGCGTGAAACGGAGATTTAGTGTTTAGTGTATCAGAGGCTTCGTATATTACAGAACATAAGCGGTTTGCAATGTATCCTCCCGTTCACACATTCCATCGCCGCTCTACATTTTGGATTTAACTTTTTTCAATGGTGCATTGATTTTTCGAGAAAAATGAAAATCTTAAGAGACGTAGTAGAATTGATGAAAGCAGTCTGTAACATTTAGTCCTTTCTTCAAAAAATCAAGACATCTTTGAAAAAAAACTTTAATTAGTTTTTCTGATCGTCATTTAATATTTTACACATGCTCTTATGGTAACAAAATACCGATGATCGGTGAGCCACTGAAATCAATTTTCTTTCCAAAATTGCGCTAAGGGAAAAAGGACGCTGTAACGAACTCTTTTCTATCCTACGAAACGTCTGTGACAATAACTGCATTATCGGTAATCGAAGAAATTGAGATATTCGATCTATATATCTGAGTCAATTATATGCTTTCCATTTCCCAGCGACTTCTCGCGTCACAGATGTTGCTGTCGTAAATGCATTTCTCAAATTTCTATGAAAAAACATTGGTATTATATATATATCTTTCCGTTGACGAATGGGAGTGTGACGTCTGCCGCGTAGTGAGCCAGATATCGGGACAGTGCTTTTTCTCTGCCAGGCATTCTGTTGCTAAGTTTATTGACACTGATAACAATACACGAGAAACTCCGATAGTAGTGTCTGATGCGTGGCGCGTCAGTGGGGCGTAGTTCGAGCCTCACCTGCTCGACAAACGAACATTTGCTACTTGTCATTTAGCAACCGATCTTCATGGAACAGAAAACAAAAATTACCCGGTTCAGCAATGAAAGTTATTGTAAAAAAAAAAACAAAATCATACGATGGAAAGTACTGCCGATCGTCGTGTTGCTTTAATAACAGGAATTAGCGGTCAGGTTAGTAGAAGTTTTAAAAAATACCCCTAAAAGAAAAAGAGGCGACAACACTTCAAAAAGGATACGTTCGAAAAAACTACATTTTTCTTTCGTAAAATTCATTAAAGGATGAGTTAAACTTTACCGTATTAAGGGAGAGCTTTGGTGAATTTTTTAAGGATTGATTATTGATACATTTTTATTGGTGATGTTACAAGATCAATAATTCATAATTGTTGATAGTCTCTCTGCAGAAATATTTTCCGAATTTTAGTTCAATATAATAAAAAGTTATGTCGCAGGGGATTTTTTTAATGGTTTAACTTCTGAACTCGTTGTCATCCAAGAAAGAGACAGCACAAAATGACTCACAGTAAATTTGAGTTGATTTAAACAAAAAAAAACAGTATATTGGTGAAATTTGTTTTACTGGTTCAGAAAGTTGAATTTTCACTAGTCTCCCCTCAAGCATTCTATTTCTTGAATTCATTATTAAATCAATAACCCAGTACACATATAATATTTCGAAAGATCATTGAACATATTTTGTCCTACTCTGTCAAAAAATTTTTCCATTTTTACAAAATTTCATTCACATAATTCTCATAGCTCAAATCTTCATAATCTGTTTTCCAAGGATTTCTTTTGGAAAAAAACTACGAAGTGCACGGGATTATTAGACTTTCGAGTTCCTTCGATACCTCCAGAATACCGCATGTTCATGCTGATCCAAAGAGTCATCATCAGGAAAGAATGGAATTACATTGGGGCGAAATGACGGATTCAAGTAGTTTAGCCAAAGTCATGAGTACAGTACAACCTACTGAGATATGTGATCTCGCTGCTCAGAGTCATGTCAAGGTTTGTTTGTACTTGAAAAATGATATTAAAAAAAAATAATTCCTTTCATCTCAGGCTTTCTAGGATCTTATGGAAATTAATTTTTTCAGATAAGCTTTTTAATTAGGTAAGCAGAAAAAAATCACTTTATGGACGATTTTCGATGGAATTTGAGTTTTTCAAAGAAACGGCCACTGAATTTGTAATCAACGAGTCAAAATACATCGATATATCGTCCCAAAGGAAAATTTAAAATATCAAAATTTTTTTGCATTTCGGCCAAACAGAAGTGGTTTCACTAAAATCGCTGTAACGTTGCTTCCCGATGGAGTTGCTACCCCACTCTGTGCTCGTCCTTTTCATGATCGAAAACCCTCTAAAATGGCACTTGAATCATTGTGCTATCATTATTTTTGAACGGGTACGAAAAGAATGTGCTCATTCTTTTCGTAACCGTTCAACCTGTAAAATGTCGCTTCGTTTATTGAGCTACGATTTTTTTCTCGATTTTTCATCGATTTTTGAAATTGGACCATCGATTTTTGCGAATTTCTCCATACATAGACCTACTACAATAAGTGAAAAATGTGCGAAGTTTAAAATTTTTCGGTGCAATACTGCGGAAGGAAAAAATATAAACTATTGCTAAAAATCGTATGTTAATCAAATAGCGAAATTCGACAGCTTTGGGGAGGTACTTAGAATTGATCTACGAGGCTGGGCCTTCGGCCACTTTTTTTTAGATATATTTGGAGACATTTAAGCCCATGGGAGCGATAAAAAAATGTTGACCGAAATTAAGGACCACCCTAATATATATTTATATATATTCAACCAAAATTACGTTCGCGATGTATTCCCTTCTTCGTCTTCCTCGTCTTTCTCTAACGCCCAGTGTTATCGTTGGCCCAGACACAGCTTCATTTATACATTTATAAACGATGCTCTGCGATTCCTACATGGCAATTAAGGATCGTACTCGCCATGCAGTCAGGTCCAATGAATACGAAATTTTTGATTCATCTTATGATGGTCGAATACTTTAATTATTTTTTTATTTACGACAGTACATAAACACAAAAGTTTAACCGCATTTTTTTCTTATTCAATTCATTCATATGTTACGTTGGCCGTCAGATCTTTAAGAAGAGCCATCGTGGCCACAGGATTGTCCCTCGGCACCTGATAGTGAGGAAGAAAAGTCGATTGATTAAAGCACTGGCTTCGTATACATCGGGATAACATTATTTACTTTAATATTAATCGCACGAAGGAAAATGAATTTTAGTCCAAAAAAATTTAGTCCATACAACGAAATTTCTTTAGGGTATACAAAATAATAAATGTATTTTCTATTAACGAAATTGATTTAAATAAACTGAAGTACCTTAGGGTTTGGAATTGTGCAATTTGCAGCTTTGCCAAATATATTTTATAGAATTGAAATTGTGTCTTTAATTTTAACGTATAAAATTTAATTTCGTATAAATTCGTTTTTCGCGATGTGTAAACGTCAATTATCAGCGATCTTTATAACTTAGCAGATTATATAATAATGAAAAAATAGTAAAATCCAAAAATGCACCTACCAAATGACCAGCTCTGTTGACCCAGTACATCTTGAAGTTTCTAAGCGACTGGACGTAACCCTCAATGACTCCGTTGACGACTAGTGGAACCCTGTCCGCTGTGCCCCATTTGCTCCCATTTTTCCACGAGAGTCTTTCGACCCACGCGACGGTGCCTGCGCCGTACACCGCGGATCGTGAAGTATCCAATAAGTGAGATAGACGAGCAGTTTCACGTCATAGTATTGCGCGGGGTTGCGATTTTTTTTTACCGAGAAAAATTACGTTAATATATCAACGATCTCGGCTGATTTATCGTAATCGATTAATCGACCGGGTCTCAAAGACTACTTTTGCCATAGTTGTATATCTTACGAAATACGGTCGGATTGTACATCCTGACAATTGAATGGCCAGCATATACGTCGCATGAAAAAAATATGCCGTCGGCAGTTGACAGTATCATTTTGACGCGCTCTACTTGGATCAAAATGTATTTGTAAAAAGAAGATTTGAGACTCTGCCGATTAATTATATTGAAATATCGATGCGATACATGCAGGGTGTCCCAAAACTAGCACGTCAGAGTGATACGAGGGTTATATTGGTTCCGGAAGTTAAAAAAAATAGTAAAAGTCTTAGTAAAAGTCTTATGGTTTTCGAGAAAAATCGTCTTTTTTGATTTTTCGGAAAATCGCTACCTGGTGTTTGTTATTCCGCTACCATTGCTATGAATTACTTTGGGTTTATTTATATTTTGTTCCTAACATATGTGCCGTTTGTGTATTAAGGCTGGGGGTAGACAATTTGAACACATGTTGTGAAAATAAATCATTCAATATTATTATTTTTCATATTCTTATACTTTCAAAAAGGTACTTTTTTTTTCTTAGAACCCGTTTGCTTACCGCCTTAGGTACCTACTTCGTTCGCTTTAGTGCCTTTTCCTAAAACCCAAGTAATTCACAGCAATGGTAGTAGGATAACAAGTACTAGGTAGCGATTTTCACGAAAAATCAAAACAGACGATTTTTCTCGAAAACTATAGACTGTTACTGAGGTCATATTTGTTTATTTTGATAGATCCGGAACCAATCTAACCTCCGTGTCACTCTAACGTGCTAGTTTCGGGACATCGTGTATATGTTCCGATAAATCGATGAATTAAGCCATTACCCGGCGTCGCAGCTATGAGATCCAATTGGCCCGTGATCACGAATACCTCGATGTCGGTGTTGTTCAGCAACCATTCAACTGAATTGTTGATTAAAAATAATGTACAGTACTTCGATCAATTACAAAGTTATAAAGGGGATTGGAAGCGCTTCAACCTTCTTGATATTAATTTTTTTTTTGTAAACACATCCTTTTTATCGTCGTTTCTACTGTTATTCTCACTTATCTCCTATTCTCAGGAATTTCACCTGATACCGAGTCGGCTCTGAGTACCAGTAACATAATTCTTTATCCACATTAATGATTTAAACATTATAATTCATCCTTGATTGAAATGAACTGAGTTAGTTAAATTTTCCATCGTACTCGTTGCACAGACATCACTGATTATGTGAGTTTATTCATTATTTTAAATATACAATGCATACCTCGATCGGTAACCGGTTTCATAAATTCCTCGACGAGGTAATACCTAACGGTATTATTAATCACTTCCCAAGGGACGTTCGTATCAAGTACTTGATTCACATTATTGTTCATCAGATTGTGGAGACGCTCATCGCGGTGACGGAAATCATCGGGACACAGTGCTGCCGGTGTCAAGATCGACTGGCCTAGCGCTGGCTGTATCTGATCCGGACACACTTTTTCTACAATGTTGTACATGGTAGTGCCAGCAAATCCCGTTAAGTTGTGGACAGCTGTTATCGCTGTGCCTAGTCGGAGCGTTGCGTTTAACCAATCCTCGTTCTCCACTTCATTTTTTACTTGTGTCGTGAATTCTTCCAGTTTTCTGAAACCGCTCGTACCAATAAGGCCCTAAAATATAATTGGACAAATACATCAATGAAATAATCAACCAAACAATTAATAATTAATAAAATTCGTAATAAATTTATCAATAAAATAATTTGTACAACGATATTGTAGTACCATAAGCGAAGTTAACGGCAAAAGAAAAACGCGATAATCGTGCAACACTCACGGTTTGTAGTAGAAAGGATGGCCAAGACAGTACAGAGTCGACTGGCGAGATCCACGAATCAAATAGTGCGACACCTCGTAAATTGCTCGTAATGTTTCCAGCCTTCTGCGCCTGTAATTTACGTCAAATTAAATGTCAGTAACGCTGCGTACTTAAATTTGACGACAAAAAAAACTTTTTTTTTCCAGAGTCCGCCATTTTGTTATTTATCCATGAAATTTAACTTCAGTAGTTCCGACCAGAATGACATGTCTATAGATTAAGAATTATCAAGAATTTTTGATTCCAGATAACATCAAGAGCCAAAATCACCGGGGCCACCCACGCGCTTTTTTTCGAGGTGCCAACTTCGATCAATTATAATAATAATAATAAACTAGTAAATTCTTTCAAAAAAATTTTTTTTTGTATCTTTAATATGTAAATAAAAACATCCTAAATATCAAAAACGATTCATTTTTATTTTCCTACAAAAAAACGCCCTCCAAAAAAGACATGAAAATCGGCTTAAGTTACCAGACTACTACCTTAATGATTGTTCAGTTAATTCATATTTATATATTTATAGATTCATCACCTTGTACATTTCGACAGCAAACTCGACACCCATTTTTCCGCCGTAAGACACGCCGGTTATGTACGTCGGTACAGTTGACCAGACTGGAAATTTCTTCAAAAATTCCTTTATACATTCGACAAGATCCAACGCAATTTCTGTATTATTCTTAACGTAACCGTCTTCTGTCTCGACGTAACTGTATCCAGTACCCACGGGACCGTCGATGAATAAAACATTGTAATCGGTAACCTGATCAGAGATCGAATAATTCATTAATAACGATACAAATAAAAATATATATAAAAAAATCTCAACAGAGCTTGATGCAATAATTAATTTCTCAAAATAAATTGCAATTTGTTGGAATTTCGTAATAATTTTAAAAATCTTTGAGATTGCGCATATCATTTTATATTTATTTATTTTTTGGAAAACGTAATTGTAATATTAAATCTCGGATATTCGGTAAGGGATAATAATTCAAAGAACAAAGAACAATCGTATTAATAGACATTGTTAAAAACAAATCCGAATGTTTTTTTGTTTGTATCGTTAAATCCATTACCCATGTCAAGTTTCTCGGTTTCAAATCCACGTCAAGAGGTCCGAATCCGTCAAAATTTCCAAAACCCGCTGAAGATTGGCCGGGACCTCCTTCTATCCATATCAACAACGGTTTATCGTGTACATTCGTTCCGTTTTTGGCAGTCGTGTAATAGAGCCACCAAAACATGTGAGCGTGCGGGCGTACGGTTACGTAGCCCCATTCTTGTTCAGTCCCACCAAAACCCTCTTTTCCTTCGACTGCGTCAAAATCATTACATTAGTTACATAAAATGAGTACAATAATTCGAATCGTAAAACGGAAATGATAATCGTTCGAGCGATACAACGAAATCATTACGTATGATGTCTCCCTCTTTTTCTCTCACCATGAACAAAGTCAGCAACAAGAATCAGCAATTCCAGGCATACGATCGTCGTAAATCCCGTGTATAGTAGCATCGTAAAATCGAAATTTCAGGACGTTCCTTGAAACTCCCAAATTTTTTCGATAGTTAGAACACTCGCGAGAGAATCTTCTATTCACAGGGATTAATAGGCAATTATTTTGCTCATATGATCTTGTTCAAACATTACCAACTGTATATTACTTTTCGTTCTATATGCAAAAGAATTTAACTATCCAAAATTAGTGTATTCGTAATATGTAAAACATATCATTATTGTGTTTCGAACATTCTCTTTTATAACTTCGTTGAATATGCTATTTTTTCATTCTCTTGCAATATTTTCAACTATGATATTCCAAAGTGCCAGTATAATTATAATAATGTAATTTTATTATTTTTTATTCACCGTTTAAAAATCTAGGGTCGCAAAAGCCACCCCCGGACGGTTGCCATATTTCCGATTATCTTATTGTTACGCTACAGGGGACAGATTATGAAAGTTTTAGTCATGAAAGTTTATGATCATTGATTTCTAGTTAAAAAATTATAACTTCTACTAAATGCTATATTTGAATTTCCCGCGAGAGTGTGAATAACGTCAACATAATAACAATGCCATACAATTGCGATAGTTCTAAATAGTCAACATACCGCCGTAGAGAAACACATTTACGGGAACAGTGCGACATGATTTTTTACTGCCTAGAAATTTGGTTATCAGACATTTTTATGATTATAAATAGCAATCTGATTACGCCATGCCAATGGGTTGGGTCAAATACGTACAATATTATTACAGAATTGTAACATTTTGAGGAATTTAAACCTCCACTTCTCCGTCGATGTGGATCGATCGGTGGTTCAACGGGCGTCAAACTGTCCAGCAATGTAGATTGCTCGTTTCTCGCTCTTTATTAGAACGGTAAAAGTAAATCACTATTATTATTATTTAAACAATCATATTCGATTACATTACGATTCTCCGTCTACATGCATCGACGGGTAGTTTGATAAACGTCAAACTGCTGAGCAATGTGTATTGCTCGATAGTAGTAAAGATAGGAGAGTTCTGGCTCACGAGCTCTGCACCGACATTTACCGACACTTTTTACCTCAGACACCAACCACTTAGCCGAGACGCAAACCAACGGGGCGGTGGATTTTGTTCGTCGAGGACTTACTCGGTCGGTCGAGCGGCGGTGGGGCACCGATGAGTGGCCGCGTGTCACGTTATTTGGCGCGTGTCACGTTATTTGAATAACCGATAAATTCAGCCGAGGGTGTGGGGAACAGGAGGAGGACGGCAGTTCAGTCACGCCTTCAAAAGAGCGATATGTATTATGTTCCTTATTACATGATATAACCATCGCTCTCTCTCCGAATTTGCTCATACATTTAAAGGGATTACATTACATTCAAGGGATTTAAATGATGTGACTTCAGAAGATTTCGTTTCAATTGTGCTCTCTTTGCTTAGTCCTTTGCAGTTTCAACATGACAAATAGGAGGCCGGTATGCGCTATATGTGTTGGCCTCGCTCTGTGCTCGCACTCATTAGCACTTGTGCACCCTTTCATGTTATTTCAACTCGCGATATTGCATTATTCTATTCGTTTAGTACTGATTTATACGATTACAATATGGATAGCCACAAGGGTAAAAAACCGATTACCATTATATTAAATTTGAGGAAAAGAATGCCACACTTGTATATAATATAATTTTATATTCTATTTTATATTTGTTATGCGACGTACACGTTTCCGGGAATTCACGACTTCATACGGATGGAAAAATAGAGTTTTTGTGAACTACTAATTCTTTGTGACGAACAACACGCTTGCATTCGACTGAAACTCTCTAGTTAAGGCGAACGCCCTTTTACTACTCCCGGACTCACTCTCAAACGCGACCTCCCCTTACTGAGTCTTACCTTTCGGAAAATGACTCGGGAAAGGCCTTATGGAATGTCAACGTTTCAAATTCTTGGGGTATTAAAATTGTGAAATAATATTGAGCCAGACGTTTCGATGCTAACCGTTTTTTCCGAAAAGTAAACTTGTAAGATGCGAGATAATGATTAGTATTGCTCGAATTCTCGGTCGTTGATAATTGAATAAACGGATTTGAAAAGAACAAACAAATAAAAATGTTACTTACTTTTTTTTGGAGATCCAGGCTCTGGTGGGATTGACCTATGGCGATAAATGAGACTCCGGAGTTTATTGAGGAACGAAGTAATTGGATTGAGATTTGAAATACGTTCCTTTATTCTTCCACTAATTCTTAACTTGGAGTTTGCAAAGAAAATCGGGCGTGGCCCGACACCGAGAGCGAAGAACGGGCGAAAAATATTACAAATCCCAACTTGTAGAAAAATCACCGAAGAGGCGTGCTCCGTAGTTACTCGTTGAAAATTCGTGGGCAGAAGGCTGTTCTGACCGCCTTTCTTGGGGTTTTTATATCAAGTTTACGGGCATATTTGTTGCCTGAGTGGGGTTTTTGTGGCTGTTCATTGGTAGGTTCGGCTTCCACGTGTTTGACATTTGATACATGGTTTACTTGCCATTATTCTGTTTCAAGATACATTGCGTTGGAGCTGGTTTGGTCTTGATTTCGGGGAGGAGGAATTGGGGTTTAAACGCGAGGTTCTGCTTTAAAACCACTCTCATGGTTTTTGATTTTGACACGCTTTCAATTTGCTTGCAGGAGACAGTACATGATTCTCTCATAGACAAAATTTTGTTTTACAAAATTTGTCTTCGCATTGAGCACATAGAAATTATTCAACGTCCTATTTTCTTCATACTCTGTCTTTATCGGAATATTCTTTAATGGTATCCAATCGATGTATGAAGTTTCCGCCGTATCGTCCAGAAATTACACGAGCTAGAGCCTTAACAAAAGCCTATTACCGGTTTTCGAACAAATCGCCATTCTGCGGCTTTGGAATGCCTCGATCGATTTTCTCCAAATTCAGTAATGAACTACATTCTATGACAGTCTATTAATGTAGAAAGCTTTTGCCCGATTGATTGAAGATTGCATGGGTAATCCTCTTAACACGTTTTATTGAAAAAATTCAAAATCTTATAAAATCCGAAAAAAAAATTGTCGTTCGTCACAAAAATCGTTGTGAACACAGGATCTTTATCAATACGAAACGTCAGCTCAAAGGCTCAAATCAATTCCAAGTTATGGCTATTTAAATTTTACGCCCTGATCGCACACGCACAAGCACACCAACGAATTTTTCCGAGTATTTTTTCTAAATACGATTTTTTGGTGTTTTGGAACATTTCAAACACATTAACATTGAAAACACGATTTTTTTCAAGAAATTAAGGATTTTTTCATGAGAAAACAAGATATGTTTTCCGAGTTCAGTTTTTTTTTATCGCGCATCTGTGTTGCGCATGATAACAAAACTACGGACCTTGTTTATAATATTGAAATTTACGTTAGTCATTGAATTGTACGAATTGTCGAACGTAGTATCGATACAAATTTCTGCGTAGACTCTTAAAATCAGCATATTATATTCACGATAGCATCGCAAAACAGTATTCGATCTCCAATTAATTGCAAAATAAATTATACCTCTGAACATATAATTAGATGTTGCGATCCCAAATCATCAAATTATAATACATGTCATTCTGTCATTATTTTTTAATACTTGACGTGATAAAATTCCACGTTTCTTGGTACATTGATATTTTTATTTGTCAGGAATTGTTTTAAACAATATAGTTTATCGTATTTTTTGTTCAACTCATTGATATATTTTTATTCGCAGTCATATGTTTGAGCATCACCGCCGTGGCCAAAGGATTGTCTCTTGGCGTCTGATCGTGGGAGAAAGATAAATCGGTTCATTAATCCACTCACTTTATGTACACCGGAAAAATATACATTGTTTTCAATTGAATAAATTTCGACGAGCAAAAAGTATTTTTATCAAGCGAACAGTATTCTCACCGCGGAAAATTGGTTTCCATCGAACAAAACTTATTTCATTAAAACAATTTTTTTTTGCCGTAAAAAAATGAAACCGTTTTTCCTATAATTTCAATTTAAATAAACCATCTTAGTGTTGCAATAGTGCATTTTTCATCGGAGCCAAATTCATTTTATTCAAGTTCAATATTATTTTTTATTTTAACAAATTTATTAGTTATCAGCAATATTTATATTCAAGGTGATATCCAAACAAACAAAAAATATTTTTTTGGTAAAGAAAGAGGGCTATGTACCGACCATAGGACCAGATCTTTTGATCCAACACATCTTGAAGTTGTTAAACTCCTTGACGTAACCCTCTGTAACGCCGTTAACAACAATTGGAACCCTGGATGCTTTGTGGCATGCGGTTGAGTTTCTCCATTTGAAATTTTCAACCCACACGCAGGTGCCTGTGGCGTGGGTTTGGTGATTTATCCAATGAAACAGACAGTCGTGCGAATTCACGTGAAATTATTGCCAAAGATTGCAATTTTTTTCAATCGAAAAACATTGAATTATTATATTGATGATTTGTGCTGATTTATCGTAAACGGTCTCAAGGTCAGTTTTGCCATCTGCATATATCGTGCACGGTCCGCATGGCAAAATGCCATGGGCATTTGGACACGTCGTAAATTAGATAAAAAAATAGACTTGACAACCTTTAGATAAATCGATGAATTTATGGCAATTACCTGTCGTTGCAACTATCAAGTACAACTGGCCGGTGAACACAAATACCTCGATGTCGGTCTCGTTCAGCAACTGTTCAACTAAATTTTGTAGATACGAAAATAAACAAAAGAAATTGGACGATTAATAAAATTACCAATATTATTTAATTTTCTTTGCACTAACCATCACTAAATGTTTTCCTAATTCAATGAACATTAATTTGGTCGTTGATCGACGTTCAGTTAATTGCTCAGAATTTTTCATTCATCGATTGGTGATTGATTATTTTGAATTATTAAAATATATATATCGCACCTTGATGTGTAACTGGTTTCATAAAATTGCCAGCTAATATACTGAAAACCGTGCTACTCTGAACTCCCTAAATTACGTTGGGACTTATATCAAGGGTTTTCCTGATTTCGTTGTAAAAAAAAACATTGAAATATCATTATTTCCGGGTTTTCCATTATTTAAAATTTATTTTTTATTTTAGCTCGCACTAACGCTGGGTTTCTCGGTTCTTATTCAGTGGCGTGACGAACCCAAACTGGAAGCGCATTTGACAGCACCATGAATAACTAATACATGTCGCGTATTTTTAAATTGTGCCTTTATCTATTAATTTAACATTGTCCTGTGTAACAGTTAAATGAATACATTTTTTGATCTTGCGGTAGTTCGGGTGTTACTACAAGCTAGATCTCTTTCTTGACAAGGAATTTAACGGAAACGCCAGTGCGTGAAACGGAGATTTAGTGTATCAGAGGCTTCGTATATTACAGAGCATAAGCGGTTTGCAATGTATCCTCCCGTTCACACATTCCTTCACCTCTCTTTATTTTGGATTTAACTTTTTTCAAAGGTTCATTGATTTTTCAAAAAAAATGAAAATCTTAAGAGACGTAGTAGAATTGATGAAAGCAGTCTGTAACATTTAGTGCTTTCTTCAAAACGTGTGTTTTCAAAACGTCTCGAATAGACTTAGAGAATGCATTTTGGATCATCCCGCTATCTCAATTATTGTAGCCGTGAGAGCAGGTTGAAAATCGGCGAAAAAAATGAGAAGGTGTATGTATGAAGAAAACCGCAAAAATCGATGGTCCGACTTTAAAAATCTGTGAAAAATCGAAAAATAATGATATGACAATGATTCAAGCGCCATTTTAAAGGGTTTTCGATCACGAAAAGAATGAGCACAGAGTGGGGTCCCAGCTCCATCGGAAAGCAACGTTTCAGCGATTTTAGTGAAGCCACTTCTTTTTCGCCGAAATGCCAAAAAATGTTAAATTCTTTAAATTTACTTTTGGGACGCTATATCGATGTATTTTGACTCGCTGATTACTAATTCAGTACCCGTTTCCTTGAGAAACTCGAAATGTTATTGAAAATCGTCCAAAAAGTGGTTATTTTCGTTTTCCGCCTTTTTCTCATTGAAATATTGAGATTTCGACTAAAAGGGGTGTTATTCGTGATCACCGAAATTTCATTGTTTTTCGCCGTTTTCACTTTAATATTTTGAGATTTCGACTAAAACTCGGTGTTATTCGTAATCAGCGGAAAATTTCCGATCGAATAGGGTATCGAAACATTAAAAAAAGCGAAAAAATTTTTTTTTTAATTTTTTGCCCACTTTTTCGAAAACCTAAAAATCTCGAAATTTCAAATAGTCATAACTTGGCTCCCGTTCCATCGATTTTGGGTTTTGAAGAGCGTTTTCAAAACGTCTGGAGTAGACTTAGAGAATGCATTTTGGATCATCCCGATTTCTTAATTATTGTAGCCGTGACAGCAGGTTAAATATCGGCGAAAAAAATGAGAAGGGGTATGTATGGAAAATCTTGCAAATATCGATGGTCCGACTTTAAAAATCTGTGAAAAATCGAAAAATAATGATAGCTCAATGATTCATGCGCCATTTTAAAGGGTTTTCGATCACGAAAAGAATGAGCACAGAGTGGGGTCCCAGCTCCATCGGAAAGCACCGTTTCAGCGATTTTAGTGAAGCCACTTCTTTTTCGCCGAAATGCCAAAAAATGTTAAATTCTTTAAATTTACTTTTGGGACGCTATATCGATGTATTTTGACTCGCTGATTACTAATTCAGTACCCGTTTCCTTGAGAAACTCGAAATGTTATTGAAAATCGTCCAAAAAGTGGTTATTTTCGTTTTTCGCCTTTTTCTCATTGAAATATTGAGATTTCGACTAAAAGGGGTGTTATTCGTGATCCCCGAAATTTCATTGTTTTTCGCCGTTTTCACATTGATATTTTGATATTTCGACTAAACCTCGGTGTTATTCGTAATCAGCGGAAAATTTCCGATCGAATAGGGTATCAAAACATTGAAAAAACGAAAAAACATTTTTTTTTTTTTTTTTGCTCACTTTTTCGAAAACCTAAAAATCTCGAAATTTCAAATAGTCATAACTTGGCTCCCGTTCCATCGATTTTGGGTTTTGACGAGCGTTTTCAAAACGTCTGGAGTAGACTTAGAGAATGCATTTTGGATCATCCCGATTTCTTAATTATTGTAGTCGTGACAGCAGGTTAAATATCGGCGAAAAAAATGAGAAGGGGTATGTATAGAAAAATTTGCAAATATCGATGGTCCGACTTTAAAAATCTGTGAAAAATCGAAAAATAATGATAGCTCAATGATTCAAGCGCCATTTTAAAGGGTTTTCGATCACGAAAAGAATGAGCACAGAGTGGGGTCCCAGCTCCATCGGAAAGCACCGTTTCAGCGATTTTAGTGAAGCCACTTCTTTTTCGCCGGATTGCCAAAAAATGTTAAATTCTTTAAATTTACTTTTGGGACGCTATATCGATGTATTTTGACTCGCTGATTACTAATTCAGTACCCGTTTCCTTGAGAAACTCGAAATGTTATTGAAAATCGTCCAAAAAGTTTTTCTCATTGAAATATTGAGATTTCGACTAAAAGGGGTGTTATTCGTGATCACCGAAATTTCATTGTTTTTCGCCGTTTTCACTTTGATATTTTGAGATTTCGACTAAACCTCGGTGTTATTCGTAATCAGCGGAAAATTTCCGATCGAATAGGGTATCGAAACATTGAAAAAACGAAAAAAAATTTTTTTTTTTTTTTTGCCCACTTTTTCGAAAACCTAAAAATCTCGAAATTTCAAATAGTCATAACTTCGCTCCCGTTCCATCGATTTTGGGTTTTGACGAGCGTTTTCAAAACGTCTGGAGTAGACTTAGAGAATGCATTTTGGATCATCCCGATTTCTTAATTACTGTAGTCGTGACAGCAGGTTAAATATCGGCGAAAAAAATGAGAAGGGGTATGTATGGAAAAATTTGCAAATATCGATGGTCCGACTTTAAAAATCTGTGAAAAATCGAAAAATAATGATAGCTCAATGATTCAAGCGCCATTTTAAAGGGTTTTCGATCACGAAAAGAATGAGCACAGAGTGGGGTCCCAGCTCCATCGGAAAGCAACGTTTCAGCGATTTTAGTGAAGCCACTTCTTTTTCGCCGAAATGCCAAAAAATGTTAAATTCTTTAAATTTACTTTTGGGACGCTATATCGATGTATTTTGACTCGCTGATTACTAATTCAGTACCCGTTTCCTTGAGAAACTCGAAATGTTATTGAAAATCGTTCAAAAAGTGGTTATTTTCGTTTTTCGCCTTTTTCTCATTGAAATATTGAGATTTCGACTAAAAGGGGTGTTATTCGTGATCACCGAAATTGCATAGTTTTTCGCCGTTTTCACATTGATATTTTGATATTTCGACTAAACCTCGGTGTTATTCGTAATCAGCGGAAAATTTCCGATCGAATAGGGTATCGAAACATTGAAAAAACGAAAAAAAATTTTTTTTTTTTTTTTGCCCACTTTTTCGAAAACCTAAAAATCTCGAAATTTCAAATAGTCATAACTTGGCTCCCGTTCCATCGATTTTGGGTTTTGACGAGCGTTTTCAAAACGTCTGGAGTAGACTTAGAGAATGCATTTTGGATCATCCCGATTTCTTAATTATTGTAGCCGTGACAGCAGGTTGAATATCGGCGAAAAAAATGAGAAGGGGTATATATGGAAAAATTTGCAAATATCGATGGTCCGACTTTAAAAATCTGTGAAAAATCGAAAAATAATGATAGCTCAATGATTCAAGCGCCATTTTAAAGGGTTTTCGATCACGAAAAGAATGAGCACAGAGTGGGGTCCCAGCTCCATCGGAAAGCACCGTTTCAGCGATTTTAGTGAAGCCACTTCTTTTTCGCCGGATTGCCAAAAAATGTTAAATTCTTTAAATTTACTTTTGGGACGCTATATCGATGTATTTTGACTCGCTGATTACTAATTCAGTACCCGTTTCCTTGAGAAACTCGAAATGTTATTGAAAATCGTCCAAAAAGTTTTTCTCATTGAAATATTGAGATTTCGACTAAAAGGGGTGTTATTCGTGATCACCGAAATTTCATTGTTTTTCGCCGTTTTCACTTTGATATTTTGAGATTTCGACTAAACCTCGGTGTTATTCGTAATCAGCGGAAAATTTCCGATCGAATAGGGTATCGAAACATTGAAAAAACGAAAAAAAATTTTTTTTTTTTTTTTGCCCACTTTTTCGAAAACCTAAAAATCTCGAAATTTCAAATAGTCATAACTTGGCTCCCGTTCCATCGATTTTGGGTTTTGACGAGCGTTTTCAAAACGTCTGGAGTAGACTTAGAGAATGCATTTTGGATCATCCCGATTTCTTAATTACTGTAGTCGTGACAGCAGGTTAAATATCGGCGAAAAAAATGAGAAGGGGTATGTATGGAAAAATTTGCAAATATCGATGGTCCGACTTTAAAAATCTGTGAAAAATCGAAAAATAATGATAGCTCAATGATTCAAGCGCCATTTTAAAGGGTTTTCGATCACGAAAAGAATGAGCACAGAGTGGGGTCCCAGCTCCATCGGAAAGCAACGTTTCAGCGATTTTAGTGAAGCCACTTCTTTTTCGCCGAAATGCCAAAAAATGTTAAATTCTTTAAATTTACTTTTGGGACGCTATATCGATGTATTTTGACTCGCTGATTACTAATTCAGTACCCGTTTCCTTGAGAAACTCGAAATGTTATTGAAAATCGTTCAAAAAGTGGTTATTTTCGTTTTTCGCCTTTTTCTCATTGAAATATTGAGATTTCGACTAAAAGGGGTGTTATTCGTGATCACCGAAATTGCATAGTTTTTCGCCGTTTTCACATTGATATTTTGATATTTCGACTAAACCTCGGTGTTATTCGTAATCAGCGGAAAATTTCCGATCGAATAGGGTATCGAAACATTGAAAAAACGAAAAAAAATTTTTTTTTTTTTTTTGCCCACTTTTTCGAAAACCTAAAAATCTCGAAATTTCAAATAGTCATAACTTGGCTCCCGTTCCATCGATTTTGGGTTTTGACGAGCGTTTTCAAAACGTCTGGAGTAGACTTAGAGAATGCATTTTGGATCATCCCGATTTCTTAATTATTGTAGCCGTGACAGCAGGTTGAATATCGGCGAAAAAAATGAGAAGGGGTATATATGGAAAAATTTGCAAATATCGATGGTCCGACTTTAAAAATCTGTGAAAAATCGAAAAATAATGATAGCTCAATGATTCAAGCGCCATTTTAAAGGGTTTTCGATCACGAAACGAATGAGCACAGAGTGGGGTCCCAGCTACATCGGAAAGCAACGTTTCAGCGATTTTAGTGAAGCCACTTCTTTTTCGCCGAAATGCCAAAAAATGTTAAATTCTTTAAATTTACTTTTGGGACGCTATATCGATGTATTTTGACTCGCTGATTACTAATTCAGTACCCGTTTCCTTGAGAAACTCGAAATGTTATTGAAAATCGTCCAAAAAGTGGTTATTTTCGTTTTTCGCCTTTTTCTCATTGAAATATTGAGATTTCGACTAAAAGGGGTGTTATTCGTGATCACCGAAATTGCATAGTTTTTCGCCGTTTTCACATTGATATTTTGATATTTCGACTAAAACTCGGTGTTATTCGTAATCAGCGGAAAATTTCCGATCGAATAGGGTATCGAAACATTGAAAAAAGCGAAAAAATTTTTTTTTTAATTTTTTGCCCACTTTTTCGAAAACCTAAAAATCTCGAAATTTCAAATAGTCATAACTTGGCTCCCGTTCCATCGATTTTGGGTTTTGACGAGCGCTTTCAAAACGTCTGGAGTAGACTTAGAGAATGCATTTTGGATCATCCCGATTTCTTAATTATTGTAGCCGTGACAGCAGGTTGAATATCGGCGAAAAAAATGAGAAGGGGTATGTATGGAAAAATTTGCAAATATCCATGGTCCGACTTTAAAAATCTGTGAAAAATCGAAAAATAATGATAGCTCAATGATTCAAGCGCCATTTTAAAGGGTTTTCGATCACGAAAAGAATGAGCACAGAGTGGGGTCCCA
This sequence comes from Oxytorus armatus, assembly GCA_958009045.1. Lineage (NCBI taxonomy): Eukaryota > Metazoa > Arthropoda > Insecta > Hymenoptera > Ichneumonidae > Oxytorus > Oxytorus armatus. The sequence continues at coordinate 4,397,543 of OY253753.1, forward strand.
GCTACATCGGAAAGCAACGTTTCAGCGATTTTAGTGAAGCCACTTCTTTTTCGCCGAAATGCCAAAAAATGTTAAATTCTTTAAATTTACTTTTGGGACGCTATATCGATGTATTTTGACTCGCTGATTACTAATTCAGTACCCGTTTCCTTGAGAAACTCGAAATGTTATTGAAAATCGTCCAAAAAGTGGTTATTTTCGTTTTTCGCCTTTTTCTCATTGAAATATTGAGATTTCGACTAAAAGGGGTGTTATTCGTGATCACCGAAATTTCATTGTTTTTCGCCGTTTTCACTTTGATATTTTGATATTTCGACTAAAACTCGGTGTTATTCGTAATCAGCGGAAAATTTCCGATCGAATAGGGTATCGAAACATTGAAAAAATCTCGAAATTTCAAATAGTCATAACTTGGCTCCCGTTCCATCGATTTTGGGTTTTGACGAGCGTTTTCAAAACGTCTGGAGTAGACTTAGCAAATGCATTTTAGATCATCCCGATTTCTTAATTATTGTAGCCGTGACAGCAGGTTGAATATCGGCGAAAAAAATGAGAAGGGGTATGTATGGAAAAATTTGCAAATATCGATGGTCCGACTTTAAAAATCTGTGAAAAATCGAAAAATAATGATAGCTCAATGATTCAAGCGCCATTTTAAAGGGTTTTCGATCACGAAAAGAATGAGCACAGAGTGGGGTCCCAGCTCCATCGGAAAGCACCGTTTCAGCGATTTTAGTGAAGCCACTTCTTTTTCGCCGAAATGCCAAAAAATGTTAAATTTTCTAAATTTACTTTTGGGACGCTATATCGATGTATTTTGACTCGCTGATTACTAATTCAGTACCCGTTTCCTTGAGAAACTCGAAATGTTATTGAAAATCGTTCAAAAAGTGGTTATTTTCGTTTTTCGCCTTTTTCTCATTGAAATATTGAGATTTCGACTAAAAGGGGTGTTATTCGTGATCACCGAAATTTCATTGTTTTTCGCCGTTTTCACTTTGATATTTTGATATTTCGACTAAAACTCGGTGTTATTCGTAATCAGCGGAAAATTTCCGATCGAATAGGGTATCGAAACATTGAAAAAAGCGAAAAAAATTTTTTTTAAATTTTTTGCCCACTTTTTCGAAAACCTAAAAATCTCGAAATTTCAAATAGTCATAACTTGGCTTCCGTTCCATCGATTTTGGGTTTTGACGAGCGTTTTCAAAACGTCTGGAGTAGACTTAGAGAATGCATTTTGGATCATCCCGATTTCTTAATTATTGTAGCCGTGACAGCAGGTTGAATATCGGCGAAAAAAATGAGAAGGGGTATGTATGGAAAAATTTGCAAATATCGATGGTCCGACTTTAAAAATCTGTGAAAAATCGAAAAATAATGATAGCTCAATGATTCAAGCGCCATTTTGAAGGGTTTTCGATCACGAAAAGAATGAGCACAGAGTGGGGTCCCAGCTACATCGGAAAGCAACGTTTCAGCGATTTTAGTGAAGCCACTTCTTTTTCGCCGAAATGCCAAAAAATGTTAAATTCTTTAAATTTACTTTTGGGACGCTATATCGATGTATTTTGACTCGCTGATTACTAATTCAGTACCCGTTTCCTTGAGAAACTCGAAATGTTATTGAAAATCGTCCAAAAAGTGGTTATTTTCGTTTTTCGCCTTTTTCTCATTGAAATATTGAGATTTCGACTAAAAGGGGTGTTATTCGTGATCACCGAAATTTCATTGTTTTTCGCCGTTTTCACTTTGATATTTTGAGATTTCGACTAAAACTCGGTGTTATTCGTAATCAGCGGAAAATTTCCGATCGAATAGGGTATCGAAAGATTAAAAAAAGCGAAAAAAATTTTTTTTTAATTTTTTGCCCACTTTTTCGAAAACCTAAAAATCTCGAAATTTCAAATAGTCATAACTTGGCTCCCGTTCCATCGATTTTGGGTTTTGACGAGCGTTTTCAAAACGTCTGGAGTAGACTTAGAGAATGCATTTTGGATCATCCCGATTTTTTAATTATTGTAGCCGTGACAGCAGGTTAAATATCGGCGAAAAAAATGAGAAGGGGTATGTATGGAAAAATTTGCAAATATCGATGGTCCGCCTTTAAAAATCTGTGAAAAATCGAAAAATAATGATAGCTCAATGATTCAAGCGACATTTTAAAGGGTTTTCGATCACGAAAAGAATGAGAACATAGTGGGGTCCCAGCTTCATCGGAAAGCAACGTTTCAGCGATTTTAGTGAAGCCACTTCTTTTTCGCCGAAATGCCAAAAAATGTTAAATTCTTTAAATTTACTTTTGGGACGCTATATCGATGTATTTTGACTCGCTGATTACTAATTCAGTACCCGTTTCCTTGAGAAACTCGAAATGTTATTGAAAATCGTCCAAAAAGTGGTTATTTTCGTTTTTCGCCTTTTTCTCATTGAAATATTGAGATTTCGACTAAAAGGGGTGTTATTCGTGATCACCGAAATTTCATTGTTTTTCGCCGTTTTCACTTTGATATTTTGAGATTTCGACTAAAACTCGGTGTTATTCGTAATCAGCGGAAAATTTCCGATCGAATAGGGTATCGAAAGATTAAAAAAAGCGAAAAAAATTTTTTTTTAATTTTTTGCCCACTTTTTCGAAAACCTAAAAATCTCGAAATTTCAAATAGTCATAACTTGGCTCCCGTTCCATCGATTTTGGGTTTTGACGAGCGTTTTCAAAACGTCTGGAGTAGACTTAGAGAATGCATTTTGGATCATCCCGATTTTTTAATTATTGTAGCCGTGACAGCAGGTTAAATATCGGCGAAAAAAATGAGAAGGGGTATGTATGGAAAAATTTGCAAATATCGATGGTCCGCCTTTAAAAATCTGTGAAAAATCGAAAAATAATGATAGCTCAATGATTCAAGCGACATTTTAAAGGGTTTTCGATCACGAAAAGAATGAGAACATAGTGGGGTCCCAGCTTCATCGGAAAGCAACGTTTCAGCGATTTTAGTGAAGCCACTTCTTTTTCGCCGAAATGCCAAAAAATGTTAAATTCTTTAAATTTATTTTTGGGACGCTATATCGATGTATTTTGACTCGCTGATTACTAATTCAGTACGCGTTTCCTTGAGAAACTCGAAATGTTATTGAAAATCGTCCAAAAAGTGGTTATTTTCGTTTTTCGCCTTTTTCTCATTGAAATATTGAGATTTCGACTAAAAGGGGTGTTATTCGTGATCACCGAAATTTCATTGTTTTTCGCCGTTTTCACTTTGATATTTTGATATTTCGACTAAAACTCGGTGTTATTCGTAATCAGCGGAAAATTTCCGATCGAATAGGGTATCGAAACATTGAAAAAAGCGAAAAAAAATTTTTTTTTTTTTTTTGCCCACTTTTTCGAAAACCTAAAAATCTCGAAATTTCAAATAGTCATAACTTGGCTCCCGTTCCATCGATTTTGGGTTTTGACGAGCGTTTTCAAAACGTCTGGAGTAGACTTAGAGAATGCATTTTGGATCATCCCGATTTCTTAATTATTGTAGCCGTGACAGCAGGTTGAATATCGGCGAAAAAAATGAGAAGGGGTATGTATGGAAAAATTTGCAAATATCGATGGTCCGACTTTAAAAATCTGTGAAAAATCGAAAAATACTGATAGCTCAATGATTCATGCGCCATTTTAAAGGGTTTTCGATCACGAAAAGAATGAGCACAGAGTGGGGTCCCAGCTCCATCGGAAAGCACCGTTTCAGCGATTTTAGTGAACCCACTTCTTTTTCGCCGAAATGCCAAAAAATGTTAAATTCTTTAAATTTACTTTTGGGACGCTATATCGATGTATTTTGACTCGCTGATTACTAATTCAGTACCCGTTTCCTTGAGAAACTCGAAATGTTATTGAAAATCGTCCAAAAAGTGGTTATTTTCGTTTTTCGCCTTTTTCTCATTGAAATATTGAGATTTCGACTAAAAGGGGTGTTATTCGTGATCACCGAAATTTCATTGTTTTTCGCCGTTTTCACTTTGATATTTTGAGATTTCGACTAAAACTCGGTGTTATTCGTAATCAGCGGAAAATTTCCGATCGAATAGGGTATCGAAAGATTAAAAAAAGCGAAAAAAAATTTTTTTTAATTTTTTGCCCACTTTTTCGAAAACCTAAAAATCTCGAAATTTCAAATAGTCATAACTTGGCTCCCGTTCCATCGATTTTGGGTTTTGACGAGCGTTTTCAAAACGTCTGGAGTAGACTTAGAGAATGCATTTTGGATCATCCCGATTTCTTAATTATTGTAGCCGTGACAGCAGGTTGAATATCGGCGAAAAAAATGCGAAGGGGTATGTATGGAAAAATTTGCAAATATCGATGGTCCGACTTTAAAAATCTGTGAAAAATCGAAAAATAATGATAGCTCAATGATTCAAGCGCCATTTTAAAGGGTTTTCGATCACGAAAAGAATGAGCACAGAGTGGGGTCCCAGCTACATCGGACAGCAACGTTTCAGCGATTTTAGTGAAGCCACTTCTTTTTCGCCGAAATGCCAAAAAATGTTAAATTCTTTAAATTTACTTTTGGGACGCTATATCGATGTATTTTGACTCGCTGATTACTAATTCAGTACCCGTTTCCTTGAGAAACTCGAAATGTTATTGAAAATCGTCCAAAAAGTGGTTATTTTCGTTTTTCGCCTTTTTCTCATTGAAATATTGAGATTTCGACTAAAAGGGGTGTTATTCGTGATCACCGAAATTTCATTGTTTTTCGCCGTTTTCACTTTGATATTTTGATATTTCGACTAAAACTCGGTGTTATTCGTAATCAGCGGAAAATTTCCGATCGAATAGGGTATCGAAACATTGAAAAAATCTCGAAATTTCAAATAGTCATAACTTGGCTCCCGTTCCATCGATTTTGGGTTTTGACGAGCGTTTTCAAAACGTCTGGAGTAGACTTAGCGAATGCATTTTAGATCATCCCGATTTCTTAATTATTGTAGCCGTGACAGCAGGTTGAATATCGGCGAAAAAAATGAGAAGGGGTATGTATGGAAAAATTTGCAAATATCGATGGTCCGACTTTAAAAATCTGTGAAAAATCGAAAAATAATGATAGCTCAATGATTCATGCGCCATTTTAAAGGGTTTTCGATCACGAAAAGAATGAGCACAGAGTGGGGTCCCAGCTCCATCGGAAAGCACCGTTTCAGCGATTTTAGTGAAGCCACTTCTTTTTCGCCGAAATGCCAAAAAATGTTAAATTCTTTAAATTTACTTTTGGGACGCTATATCGATGTATTTTGACTCGCTGATTACTAATTCAGTACCCGTTTCCTTGAGAAACTCGAAATGTTATTGAAAATCGTTCAAAAAGTGGTTATTTTCGTTTTTCGCCTTTTTCTCATTGAAATATTGAGATTTCGACTAAAAGGGGTGTTATTCGTGATCACCGAAATTTCATTGTTTTTCGCCGTTTTCACTTTGATATTTTGATATTTCGACTAAAACTCGGTGTTATTCGTAATCAGCGGAAAATTTCCGATCGAATAGGGTATCGAAACATTGAAAAAAGCGAAAAAAATTTTTTTTTAATTTTTTGCCCACTTTTTCGAAAACCTAAAAATCTCGAAATTTCAAATAGTCATAACTTGGCTTCCGTTCCATCGATTTTGGGTTTTGACGAGCGTTTTCAAAACGTCTGGAGTAGACTTAGAGAATGCATTTTGGATCATCCCGATTTCTTAATTATTGTAGCCGTGACAGCAGGTTGAATATCGGCGAAAAAAATGAGAAGGGGTATGTATGGAAAAATTTGCAAATATCGATGGTCCGACTTTAAAAATCTGTGAAAAATCGAAAAATAATGATAGCTCAATGATTCAAGCGCCATTTTGAAGGGTTTTCGATCACGAAAAGAATGAGCACAGAGTGGGGTCCCAGCTACATCGGAAAGCAACGTTTCAGCGATTTTAGTGAAGCCACTTCTTTTTCGCCGAAATGCCAAAAAATGTTAAATTCTTTAAATTTACTTTTGGGACGCTATATCGATGTATTTTGACTCGCTGATTACTAATTCAGTACCCGTTTCCTTGAGAAACTCGAAATGTTATTGAAAATCGTCCAAAAAGTGGTTATTTTCGTTTTTCGCCTTTTTCTCATTGAAATATTGAGATTTCGACTAAAAGGGGTGTTATTCGTGATCACCGAAATTTCATTGTTTTTCGCCGTTTTCACTTTGATATTTTGATATTTCGACTAAAACTCGGTGTTATTCGTAATCAGCGGAAAATTTCCGATCGAATAGGGTATCGAAACATTGAAAAAAGCGAAAAAAAATTTTTTTTAATTTTTTGCCCACTTTTTCGAAAACCTAAAAATCTCGAAATTTCAAATAGTCATAACTTGGCTCCCGTTCCATCGATTTTGGGTTTTGACGAGCGTTTTCAAAACGTCTGGAGTAGACTTAGAGAATGCATTTTGGATCATCCCGATTTCTTAATTATTGTAGCCGTGACAGCAGGTTGAATATCGGCGAAAAAAATGAGAAGGGGTATATATGGAAAAATTTGCAAATATCGATGGTCCGACTTTAAAAATCTGTGAAAAATCGAAAAATAATGATAGCTCAATGATTCAAGCGCCATTTTAAAGGGTTTTCGATCACGAAAAGAATGAGCACAGAGTGGGGTCCCAGCTACATCGGAAAGCAACGTTTCAGCGATTTTAGTGAAGCCACTTCTTTTTCGCCGAAATGCCAAAAAATGTTAAATTCTTTAAATTTACTTTTGGGACGCTATATCGATGTATTTTGACTCGCTGATTACTAATTCAGTACCCGTTTCCTTGAGAAACTCGAAATGTTATTGAAAATCGTCCAAAAAGTGGTTATTTTCGTTTTTCGCCTTTTTCTCATTGAAATATTGAGATTTCGACTAAAAGGGGTGTTATTCGTGATCCCCGAAATTTCATTGTTTTTCGCCGTTTTCACATTGATATTTTGATATTTCGACTAAACCTCGGTGTTATTCGTAATCAGCGGAAAATTTCCGATCGAATAGGGTATCGAAACATTGAAAAAACGAAAAAAAATTTTTTTTTTTTTTTTGCCCACTTTTTCGAAAACCTAAAAATCTCGAAATTTCAAATAGTCATAACTTGGCTCCCGTTCCATCGATTTTGGGTTTTGACGAGCGTTTTCAAAACGTCTGGAGTAGACTTAGAGAATGCATTTTGGATCATCCCGATTTCTTAATTATTGTAGCCGTGACAGCAGGTTGAATATCGGCGAAAAAAATGAGAAGGGGTATGTATGGAAAAATTTGCAAATATCGATGGTCCGACTTTAAAAATCTGTGAAAAATCGAAAAATAATGATAGCTCAATGATTCATGCGCCATTTTAAAGGGTTTTCGATCACGAAAAGAATGAGCACAGAGTGGGGTCCCAGCTCCATCGGAAAGCACCGTTTCAGCGATTTTAGTGAAGCCACTTCTTTTTCGCCGAAATGCCAAAAAATGTTAAATTCTTTAAATTTACTTTTGGGACGCTATATCGATGTATTTTGACTCGCTGATTACTAATTCAGTACCCGTTTCCTTCAGAAACTCGAAATGTTATTGAAAATCGTTCAAAAAGTGGTTATTTTCGTTTTTCGCCTTTTTCTCATTGAAATATTGAGATTTCGACTAAAAGGGGTGTTATTCGTGATCACCGAAATTTCATTGTTTTTCGCCGTTTTCACTTTGATATTTTGATATTTCGACTAAAACTCGGTGTTATTCGTAATCAGCGGAAAATTTCCGATCGAATAGGGTATCGAAACATTGAAAAAAGCGAAAAAATTTTTTTTTTAATTTTTTGCCCACTTTTTCGAAAACCTAAAAATCTCGAAATTTCAAATAGTCATAACTTGGCTTCCGTTCCATCGATTTTGGGTTTTGACGAACGTTTTCAAAACGTCTGGAGTAGACTTAGAGAATGCATTTTGGATCATCCCGATTTCTTAATTATTGTAGCCGTGACAGCAGGTTGAATATCGGCGAAAAAAATGAGAAGGGGTATATATGGAAAAATTTGCAAATATCGATGGTCCGACTTTAAAAATCTGTGAAAAATCGAAAAATAATGATAGCTCAATGATTCAAGCGCCATTTTAAAGGGTTTTCGATCACGAAAAGAATGAGCACAGAGTGGGGTCCCAGCTACATCGGAAAGCAACGTTTCAGCGATTTTAGTGAAGCCACTTCTTTTTCGCCGAAATGCCAAAAAATGTTAAATTCTTTAAATTTACTTTTGGGACGCTATATCGATGTATTTTGACTCGCTGATTACTAATTCAGTACCCGTTTCCTTGAGAAACTCGAAATGTTATTGAAAATCGTCCAAAAAGTGGTTATTTTCGTTTTTCGCCTTTTTCTCATTGAAATATTGAGATTTCGACTAAAAGGGGTGTTATTCGTGATCACCGAAATTTCATTGTTTTTCGCCGTTTTCACTTTGATATTTTGAGATTTCGACTAAAACTCGGTGTTATTCGCAATCAGCGGAAAATTTCCGATCGAATAGGGTATCGAAAGATTAAAAAAAGCGAAAAAAATTTTTTTTAAATTTTTTGCCCACTTTTTCGAAAACCTAAAAATCTCGAAATTTCAAATAGTCATAACTTGGTTCCCGTTCCATCGATTTTGGGTTTTGACGAGCGTTTTCAAAACGTCTGGAGTAGACTTAGAGAATGCATTTTGGATCATCCCGATTTCTTAATTATTGTAGTCGTGACAGCAGGTTAAATATCGGCGAAAAAAATGAGAAGGGGTATGTATGGAAAAATTTGCAAATATCGATGGTCCGCCTTTAAAAATCTGTGAAAAATCGAAAAATAATGATAGCTCAATGATTCAAGCGCCATTTTAAAGGGTTTTCGATCACGAAAAGAATGAGCACAGAGTGGGGTCCCAGCTCCATCGGAAAGCAACGTTTCAGCGATTTTAGTGAAGCCACTTCTTTTTCGCCGAAATGCCAAAAAATGTTAAATTCTTTAAATTTATTTTTGGGACGCTATATCGATGTATTTTGACTCGCTGATTACTAATTCAGTACCCGTTTCCTTGAGAAACTCGAAATGTTATTGAAAATCGTCCAAAAAGTGGTTATTTTCGTTTTTCGCCTTTTTCTCATTGAAATATTGAGATTTCGACTAAAAGGGGTGTTATTCGTGATCACCGAAATTGCATAGTTTTTCGCCGTTTTCACATTGATATTTTGATATTTCGACTAAAACTCGGTGTTATTCGTAATCAGCGGAAAATTTCCGATCGAATAGGGTATCGAAACATTGAAAAAAGCGAAAAAATTTTTTTTTTAATTTTTTGCCCACTTTTTCGAAAACCTAAAAATCTCGAAATTTCAAATAGTCATAACTTGGCTCCCGTTCCATCGATTTTGGGTTTTGACGAGCGCTTTCAAAACGTCTGGAGTAGACTTAGAGAATGCATTTTGGATCATCCCGATTTCTTAATTATTGTAGCCGTGACAGCAGGTTGAATATCGGCGAAAAAAATGAGAAGGGGTATGTATGGAAAAATTTGCAAATATCGATGGTCCGACTTTAAAAATCTGTGAAAAATCGAAAAATAATGATAGCTCAATGATTCAAGCGCCATTTTAAAGGGTTTTCGATCACGAAAAGAATGAGCACAGAGTGGGGTCCCAGCTCCATCGGAAAGCAACGTTTCAGCGATTTTAGTGAAGCCACTTCTTTTTCGCCGAAATGCCAAAAAATGTTAAATTCTTTAAATTTACTTTTGGGACGCTATATCGATGTATTTTGACTCGCTGATTACTAATTCAGTACCCGTTTCCTTGAGAAACTCGAAATGTTATTGAAAATCGTCCAAAAAGTGGTTATTTTCGTTTTTCGCCTTTTTCTCATTGAAATATTGAGATTTCGACTAAAAGGGGTGTTATTCGTGATCACCGAAATTGCATTGTTTTTCGCCGTTTTCACTTTGATATTTTGATATTTCGACTAAAACTCGGTGTTATTCGTAATCAGCGGAAAATTTCCGATCGAATAGGGTATCGAAACATTGAAAAAAGCGAAAAAAAATTTTTTTTAATTTTTTGCCCACTTTTTCGAAAACCTAAAAATCTCGAAATTTCAAATAGTCATAACTTGGCTCCCGTTCCATCGATTTTGGGTTTTGACGAGCGTTTTCAAAACGTCTGGAGTAGACTTAGAGAATGCATTTTGGATCATCCCGATTTCTTAATTATTGTAGCCGTGACAGCAGGTTGAATATCGGCGAAAAAAATGAGAAGGGGTATATATGGAAAAATTTGCAAATATCGATGGTCCGACTTTAAAAATCTGTGAAAAATCGAAAAATAATGATAGCTCAATGATTCAAGCGCCATTTTAAAGGGTTTTCGATCACGAAAAGAATGAGCACAGAGTGGGGTCCCAGCTACATCGGAAAGCAACGTTTCAGCGATTTTAGTGAAGCCACTTCTTTTTCGCCGAAATGCCAAAAAATGTTAAATTCTTTAAATTTACTTTTGGGACGCTATATCGATGTATTTTGACTCGCTGATTACTAATTCAGTACCCGTTTCCTTGAGAAACTCGAAATGTTATTGAAAATCGTCCAAAAAGTGGTTATTTTCGTTTTTCGCCTTTTTCTCATTGAAATATTGAGATTTCGACTAAAAGGGGTGTTATTCGTGATCACCGAAATTGCATAGTTTTTCGCCGTTTTCACATTGATATTTTGATATTTCGACTAAAACTCGGTGTTATTCGTAATCAGCGGAAAATTTCCGATCGAATAGGGTATCGAAACATTGAAAAAAGCGAAAAAATTTTTTTTTTAATTTTTTGCCCACTTTTTCGAAAACCTAAAAATCTCGAAATTTCAAATAGTCATAACTTGGCTCCCGTTCCATCGATTTTGGGTTTTGACGAGCGCTTTCAAAACGTCTGGAGTAGACTTAGAGAATGCATTTTGGATCATCCCGATTTCTTAATTATTGTAGCCGTGACAGCAGGTTGAATATCGGCGAAAAAAATGAGAAGGGGTATGTATGGAAAAATTTGCAAATATCGATGGTCCGACTTTAAAAATCTGTGAAAAATCGAAAAATAATGATAGCTCAATGATTCAAGCGCCATTTTAAAGGGTTTTCGATCACGAAAAGAATGAGCACAGAGTGGGGTCCCAGCTCCATCGGAAAGCACCGTTTCAGCGATTTTAGTGAAGCCACTTCTTTTTCGCCGAAATGCCAAAAAATGTTAAATTTTTTAAATTTACTTTTGGGACGCTATATCGATGTATTTTGACTCGCTGATTACTAATTCAGTACCCGTTTCCTTCAGAAACTCGAAATGTTATTGAAAATCGTTCAAAAAGTGGTTATTTTCGTTTTTCGCCTTTTTCTCATTGAAATATTGAGATTTCGACTAAAAGGGGTGTTATTCGTGATCACCGAAATTGCATAGTTTTTCGCCGTTTTCACATTGATATTTTGATATTTCGACTAAAACTCGGTGTTATTCGTAATCAGCGGAAAATTTCCGATCGAATAGGGTATCGAAACATTGTAAAAAGCGAAAAAATTTTTTTTTTAATTTTTTGCCCACTTTTTCGAAAACCTAAAAATCTCGAAATTTCAAATAGTCATAACTTGGCTCCCGTTCCATCGATTTTGGGTTTTGACGAGCGCTTTCAAAACGTCTGGAGTAGACTTAGAGAATGCATTTTGGATCATCCCGATTTCTTAATTATTGTAGCCGTGACAGCAGGTTGAATATCGGCGAAAAAAATGAGAAGGGGTATGTATGGAAAAATTTGCAAATATCGATGGTCCGACTTTAAAAATCTGTGAAAAATCGAAAAATAATGATAGCTCAATGATTCAAGCGCCATTTTAAAGGGTTTTCGATCACGAAAAGAATGAGCACAGAGTGGGGTCCCAGCTCCATCGGAAAGCAACGTTTCAGCGATTTTAGTGAAGCCACTTCTTTTTCGCCGAAATGCCAAAAAATGTTAAATTCTTTAAATTTACTTTTGGGACGCTATATCGATGTATTTTGACTCGCTGATTACTAATTCAGTACCCGTTTCCTTGAGAAACTCGAAATGTTATTGAAAATCGTCCAAAAAGTGGTTATTTTCGTTTTTCGCCTTTTTCTCATTGAAATATTGAGATTTCGACTAAAAGGGGTGTTATTCGTGATCACCGAAATTTCATTGTTTTTCGCCGTTTTCACTTTGATATTTTGATATTTCGACTAAAACTCGGTGTTATTCGTAATCAGCGGAAAATTTCCGATCGAATAGGGTATCGAAACATTGAAAAAAGCGAAAAAATTTTTTTTTTAATTTTTTGCCCACTTTTTCGAAAACCTAAAAATCTCGAAATTTCAAATAGTCATAACTTGGCTCCCGTTCCATCGATTTTGGGTTTTGACGAGCGTTTTCAAAACGTCTGGAGTAGACTTAGAGAATGCATTTTGGATCATCCCGATTTCTTAATTATTGTAGCCGTGACAGCAGGTTGAATATCGGCGAAAAAAATGAGAAGGGGTATGTATGGAAAAATTTGCAAATATCGATGGTCCGACTTTAAAAATCTGTGAAAAATCGAAAAATAATGATAGCTCAATGATTCAAGCGCTATTTTAAAGGGTTTTCGATCACGAAAAGAATGAGCACAGAGTGGGGTCCCAGCTACATCGGAAAGCAACGTTTCAGCGATTCTAGTGAAGCCACTTCTTTTTCGCCGAAATGCCAAAAAATGTTAAATTCTTTAAATTAACTTTTGGGACGCTATATCGATGTATTTTGACTCGCTGATTACTAATTCAGTACCCGTTTCCTTGAGAAACTCGAAATGTTATTGAAAATCGTCCAAAAAGTGGTTATTTTCGTTTTTCGCCTTTTTCTCATTGAAATATTGAGATTTCGACTAAAAGGGGTGTTATTCGTGATCACCGAAATTTCATTGTTTTTCGCCGTTTTCACTTTGATATTTTGATATTTCGACTAAAACTCGGTGTTATTCGTAATCAGCGGAAAATTTCCGATCGAATAGGGTATCGAAACATTGAAAAAAGCGAAAAAATTTTTTTTTTAATTTTTTGCCCACTTTTTCGAAAACCTAAAAATCTCGAAATTTCAAATAGTCATAACTTGGCTTCCGTTCCATCGATTTTGGGTTTTGACGAACGTTTTCAAAACGTCTGGAGTAGACTTAGAGAATGCATTTTGGATCATCCCGATTTCTTAATTATTGTAGCCGTGACAGCAGGTTGAATATCGGCGAAAAAAATGAGAAGGGGTATATATGGAAAAATTTGCAAATATCGATGGTCCGACTTTAAAAATCTGTGAAAAATCGAAAAATAATGATAGCTCAATGATTCAAGCGCCATTTTAAAGGGTTTTCGATCACGAAAAGAATGAGCACAGAGTGGGGTCCCAGCTACATCGGAAAGCAACGTTTCAGCGATTTTAGTGAAGCCACTTCTTTTTCGCCGAAATGCCAAAAAATGTTAAATTCTTTAAATTTACTTTTGGGACGCTATATCGATGTATTTTGACTCGCTGATTACTAATTCAGTACCCGTTTCCTTGAGAAACTCGAAATGTTATTGAAAATCGTCCAAAAAGTGGTTATTTTCGTTTTTCGCCTTTTTCTCATTGAAATATTGAGATTTCGACTAAAAGGGGTGTTATTCGTGATCACCGAAATTTCATTGTTTTTCGCCGTTTTCACTATGATATTTTGATATTTCGACTAAAACTCGGTGTTATTCGTAATCAGCGGAAAATTTCCGATCGAATAGGGTATCGAAACATTGAAAAAAGCGAAAAAAAATTTTTTTTTATTTTTTGCCCACTTTTTCGAAAACCTAAAAATCTCGAAATTTCAAATAGTCATAACTTGGCTCCCGTTCCATCGATTTTGGGTTTTGACGAGCGTTTTCAAAACGTCTGGAGTAGACTTAGAGAATGCATTTTGGATCATCCCGATTTCTTAATTATTGTAGCCGTGACAGCAGGTTGAATATCGGCGAAAAAAATGCGAAGGGGTATGTATGGAAAAATTTGCAAATATCGATGGTCCGACTTTAAAAATCTGTGAAAAATCGAAAAATAATGATAGCTCAATGATTCAAGCGCCATTTTAAAGGGTTTTCGATCACGAAAAGAATGAGCACAGAGTGGGGTCCCAGCTACATCGGAAAGCAACGTTTCAGCGATTTTAGTGAAGCCACTTCTTTTTCGCCGAAATGCCAAAAAATGTTAAATTCTTTAAATTTACTTTTGGGACGCTATATCGATGTATTTTGACTCGCTGATTACTAATTCAGTACCCGTTTCCTTGAGAAACTCGAAATGTTATTGAAAATCGTCCAAAAAGTGGTTATTTTCGTTTTTCGCCTTTTTCTCATTGAAATATTGAGATTTCGACTAAAAGGGGTGTTATTCGTGATCACCGAAATTTCATTGTTTTTCGCCGTTTTCTCTTTGATATTTTGATATTTCGACTAAAACTCGGTGTTATTCGTAATCAGCGGAAAATTTCCGATCGAATAGGGTATCGAAACATTGAAAAAAGCGAAAAATTTTTTTTTTTAATTTTTTGCCCACTTTTTCGAAAACCTAAAAATCTCGAAATTTCAAATAGTCATAACTTGGCTCCCGTTCCATCGATTTTGGGTTTTGACGAGCGTTTTCAAAACGTCTGGAGTAGACTTAGAGAATGCATTTTGGATCATCCCGATTTCTTAATTATTGTAGCCGTGACAGCAGGTTGAATATCGGCGAAAAAAATGCGAAGGGGTATGTATGGAAAAATTTGCAAATATCGATGGTCCGACTTTAAAAATCTGTGAAAAATCGAAAAATAATGATAGCTCAATGATTCAAGCGCCATTTTAAAGGGTTTTCGATCACGAAAAGAATGAGCACAGAGTGGGGTCCCAGCTCCATCGGAAAGCACCGTTTCAGCGATTTTAGTGAAGCCACTTCTTTTTCGCCGAAATGCCAAAAAATGTTAAATTCTTTAAATTTACTTTTGGGACGCTATATCGATGTATTTTGACTCGCTGATTACTAATTCAGTACCCGTTTCCTTCAGAAACTCGAAATGTTATTGAAAATCGTTCAAAAAGTGGTTATTTTCGTTTTTCGCCTTTTTCTCATTGAAATATTGAGATTTCGACTAAAAGGGGTGTTATTCGTGATCACCGAAATTTCATTGTTTTTCGCCGTTTTCACTTTGATATTTTGATATTTCGACTAAAACTCGGTGTTATTCGTAATCAGCGGAAAATTTCCGATCGAATAGGGTATCGAAACATTGAAAAAAGCGAAAAAAAATTTTTTTTTTTTTTTTGCCCACTTTTTCGAAAACCTAAAAATCTCGAAATTTCAAATAGTCATAACTTGGCTCCCGTTGCATCGATTTTGGGTTTTGACGAGCGTTTTCAAAACGTCTGGAGTAGACTTAGAGAATGCATTTTGGATCATCCCGATATCTTAATTATTGTAGCCGTGACAGCAGGTTAAATATCGGCGAAAAAAATGAGAAGGGGTATGTATGCAAAAATTTGCAAATATCGATGGTCCGACTTTAAAAATCTGTGAAAAATCGAAAAATAATGATAGCTCAATGATTCAAGCGCCATTTTAAAGCGTTTTCGATCACGAAAAGAATGATCACAGAGTGGGGTCCCAGCTCCATCGGAAAGCAACGTTTCAGCGATTTTAGTGAAGCCACTTCTTTTTCGCCGAAATGCCAAAAAATGTTAAATTCTTTAAATTTACTTTTGGGACGCTATATCGATGTATTTTGACTCGCTGATTACTAATTCAGTACCCGTTTCCTTGAGAAACTCGAAATGTCATTGAAAATCGTCCAAAAAGTGGTTATTTTCGTTTTTCGCCGTTTTCTCATTGAAATATTGAGATTTCGATTAAAACGGGTGTTATTCGTGATCACCGAAATTTCATTGTTTTTCGCCGTTTTCACTTTGATATTTTGATATTTCGACTAAAACTCGGTGTTATTCGTAATCAGCGGAAAATTTCCGATCGAATAGGGTATCGAAACATTGAAAAAAGCGAAAAAAAAATTTTTTTAATTTTTTGCCCACTTTTTCGAAAACCTAAAAATCTCGAAATTTCAAATAGTCATAACTTGGCTCCCGTTCCATCGATTTTGGATTTTGACGAGCGTTTTCAAAACGTCTGGAGTAGACTTAGAGAATGCATTTTGGATCATCCCGATTTCTTAATTATTGTAGCCGTGACAGCAGGTTGAATATCGGCGAAAAAAATGCGAAGGGGTATGTATGGAAAAATTTGCAAATATCGATGGTCCGACTTTAAAAATCTGTGAAAAATCGAAAAATAATGATAGCTCAATGATTCAAGCGCCATTTTAAAGGGTTTTCGATCACGAAAAGAATGAGCACAGAGTGGGGTCCCAGCTACATCGGAAAGCAACGTTTCAGCGATTTTAGTGAAGCCACTTCTTTTTCGCCGAAATGCCAAAAAATGTTAAATTCTTTAAATTTACTTTTGGGACGCTATATCGATGTATTTTGATTCGCTGATTACTAATTCAGTACCCGTTTCCTTGAGAAACTCGAAATGTTATTGAAAATCGTCCAAAAAGTGGTTATTTTCGTTTTTCGCCTTTTTCTCATTGAAATATTGAGATTTCGACTAAAAGGGGTGTTATTCGTGATCACCGAAATTTCATTGTTTTTCGCCGTTTTCTCTTTGATATTTTGATATTTCGACTAAAACTCGGTGTTATTCGTAATCAGCGGAAAATTTCCGATCGAATAGGGTATCGAAACATTGAAAAAAGCGAAAAAAATTTTTTTTAAATTTTTTGCCCACTTTTTCGAAAACCTAAAAATCTCGAAATTTCAAATAGTCATAACTTGGCTCCCGTTCCATCGATTTTGGGTTTTGACGAGCGTTTTCAAAACGTCTGGAGTAGACTTAGCGAATGCATTTTAGATCATCCCGATTTCTTAATTATTGTAGCCGTGACAGCAGGTTGAATATCGGCGAAAAAAATGAGAAGGGGTATGTATGGAAAAATTTGCAAATATCGATGGTCCGACTTTAAAAATCTGTGAAAAATCGAAAAATAATGATAGCTCAATGATTCATGCGCCATTTTAAAGGGTTTTCGATCACGAAAAGAATGAGCACAGAGTGGGGTCCCAGCTCCATCGGAAAGCACCGTTTCAGCGATTTTAGTGAAGCCACTTCTTTTTCGCCGAAATGCCAAAAAATGTTAAATTCTTTAAATTTACTTTTGGGACGCTATATCGATGTATTTTGACTCGCTGATTACTAATTCAGTACCCGTTTCCTTCAGAAACTCGAAATGTTATTGAAAATCGTTCAAAAAGTGGTTATTTTCGTTTTTCGCCTTTTTCTCATTGAAATATTGAGATTTCGACTAAAAGGGGTGTTATTCGTGATCACCGAAATTTCATTGTTTTTCGCCGTTTTCACTTTGATATTTTGATATTTCGACTAAAACTCGGTGTTATTCGTAATCAGCGGAAAATTTCCGATCGAATAGGGTATCGAAACATTGAAAAAAGCGAAAAAAAATATTTTTTAATTTTTTGCCCACTTTTTCGAAAACTTAAAAATCTCGAAATTTCAAATAGTCATAACTTGGCTCCCGTTCCATCGATTTTGGGTTTTGACGAGCGTTTTCAAAACGTCTGGAGTAGACTTAGAGAATGCATTTTGGATCATCCCGATTTCTTAATTATTGTAGCCGTGACAGCAGGTTGAATATCGGCGAAAAAAATGCGAAGGGGTATGTATGGAAAAATTTGCAAATATCGATGGTCCGACTTTAAAAATCTGTGAAAAATCGAAAAATAATGATAGCTCAATGATTCAAGCGCCATTTTAAAGGGTTTTCGATCACGAAAAGAATGAGCACAGAGTGGGGTCCCAGCTACATCGGAAAGCAACGTTTCAGCGATTTTAGTGAAGCCACTTCTTTTTCGCCGAAATGCCAAAAAATGTTAAATTCTTTAAATTTACTTTTGGGACGCTATATCGATGTATTTTGACTCGCTGATTACTAATTCAGTACCCGTTTCCTTGAGAAACTCGAAATGTTATTGAAAATCGTCCAAAAAGTGGTTATTTTCGTTTTTCGCCTTTTTCTCATTGAAATATTGAGATTTCGACTAAAAGGGGTGTTATTCGTGATCACCGAAATTTCATTGTTTTTCGCCGTTTTCTCTTTGATATTTTGATATTTCGACTAAAACTCGGTGTTATTCGTAATCAGCGGAAAATTTCCGATCGAATACGGTATCGAAACATTGAAAAAAGCGAAAAAAATTTTTTTTTAATTTTTTGCCCACTTTTTCGAAAACCTAAAAATCTCGAAATTTCAAATAGTCATAACTTGGCTCCCGTTCCATCGATTTTGGGTTTTGACGAGCGTTTTCAAAACGTCTGGAGTAGACTTAGCGAATGCATTTTAGATCATCCCGATTTCTTAATTATTGTAGCCGTGACAGCAGGTTGAATATCGGCGAAAAAAATGAGAAGGGGTATGTATGGAAAAATTTGCAAATATCGATGGTCCGACTTTAAAAATCTGTGAAAAATCGAAAAATAATGATAGCTCAATGATTCATGCGCCATTTTAAAGGGTTTTCGATCACGAAAAGAATGAGCACAGAGTGGGGTCCCAGCTCCATCGGAAAGCACCGTTTCAGCGATTTTAGTGAAGCCACTTCTTTTTCGCCGAAATGCCAAAAAATGTTAAATTCTTTAAATTTACTTTTGGGACGCTATATCGATGTATTTTGACTCGCTGATTACTAATTCAGTACCCGTTTCCTTCAGAAACTCGAAATGTTATTGAAAATCGTTCAAAAAGTGGTTATTTTCGTTTTTCGCCTTTTTCTCATTGAAATATTGAGATTTCGACTAAAAGGGGTGTTATTCGTAATCACCGAAATTTCATTGTTTTTCGCCGTTTTCACTTTGATATTTTGATATTTCGACTAAAACTCGGTGTTATTCGTAATCAGCGGAAAATTTCCGATCGAATAGGGTATCGAAAGATTAAAAAAAGCGAAAAAATTTTTTTTTTTATTTTTTGCCCACTTTTTCGAAAACCTAAAAATCTCGAAATTTCAAATAGTCATAACTTGGCTCCCGTTCCATCGATTTTGGGTTTTGACGAGCGTTTTCAAAACGTCTGGAGTAGACTTAGAGAATGCATTTTGGATCATCCCGATTTCTTAATTATTGTAGCCGTGACAGCAGGTTGAATATCGGCGAAAAAAATGCGAAGGGGTATGTATGGAAAAATTTGCAAATATCGATGGTCCGACTTTAAAAATCTGTGAAAAATCGAAAAATAATGATAGCTCAATGATTCAAGCGCCATTTTAAAGGGTTTTCGATCACGAAAAGAATGAGCACAGAGTGGGGTCCCAGCTACATCGGAAAGCAACGTTTCAGCGATTTTAGTGAAGCCACTTCTTTTTCGCCGAAATGCCAAAAAATGTTAAATTCTTTAAATTTACTTTTGGGACGCTATATCGATGTATTTTGACTCGCTGATTACTAATTCAGTACCCGTTTCCTTGAGAAACTCGAAATGTTATTGAAAATCGTCCAAAAAGTGGTTATTTTCGTTTTTCGCCTTTTTCTCATTGAAATATTGAGATTTCGACTAAAAGGGGTGTTATTCGTGATCACCGAAATTTCATTGTTTTTCGCCGTTTTCTCTTTGATATTTTGATATTTCGACTAAAACTCGGTGTTATTCGTAATCAGCGGAAAATTTCCGATCGAATAGGGTATCGAAACATTGAAAAAAGCGAAAAATTTTTTTTTTTAATTTTTTGCCCACTTTTTCGAAAACCTAAAAATCTCGAAATTTCAAATAGTCATAACTTGGCTCCCGTTCCATCGATTTTGGGTTTTGACGAGCGTTTTCAAAACGTCTGGAGTAGACTTAGCGAATGCATTTTAGATCATCCCGATTTCTTAATTATTGTAGCCGTGACAGCAGGTTGAATATCGGCGAAAAAAATGAGAAGGGGTATGTATGGAAAAATTTGCAAATATCGATGGTCCGACTTTAAAAATCTGTGAAAAATCGAAAAATAATGATAGCTCAATGATTCAAGCGCCATTTTAAAGCGTTTTCGATCACGAAAAGAATGATCACAGAGTGGGGTCCCAGCTCCATCGGAAAGCAACGTTTCAGCGATTTTAGTGAAGCCACTTTTTTTTCGCCGAAATGCCAAAAAATGTTAAATTCTTTAAATTTACTTTTGGGACGCTATATCGATGTATTTTGACTCGCTGATTACTAATTCAGTACCCGTTTCCTTGAGAAACTCGAAATGTCATTGAAAATCGTCCAAAAAGTGGTTATTTTCGTTTTTCGCCGTTTTCTCATTGAAATATTGAGATTTCGATTAAAACGGGTGTTATTCGTGATCACCGAAATTTCATTGTTTTTCGCCGTTTTCA
Source organism: Oxytorus armatus (assembly GCA_958009045.1). Taxonomy (NCBI): domain Eukaryota; kingdom Metazoa; phylum Arthropoda; class Insecta; order Hymenoptera; family Ichneumonidae; genus Oxytorus; species Oxytorus armatus. The sequence continues at coordinate 4,418,090 of OY253753.1, forward strand.
CTTTGATATTTTGATATTTCGACTAAAACTCGGTGTTATTCGTAATCAGCGGAAAATTTCCGATCGAATAGGGTATCGAAACATTGAAAAAAGCGAAAAAAAAATTTTTTTAATTTTTTGCCCACTTTTTCGAAAACCTAAAAATCTCGAAATTTCAAATAGTCATAACTTGGCTCCCGTTCCATCGATTTTGGATTTTGACGAGCGTTTTCAAAACGTCTGGAGTAGACTTAGAGAATGCATTTTGGATCATCCCGATTTCTTAATTATTGTAGCCGTGACAGCAGGTTGAATATCGGCGAAAAAAATGAGAAGGGGTATGTATGGAAAAATTTGCAAATATCGATGGTCCGACTTTAAAAATCTGTGAAAAATCGAAAAATAATGATAGCTCAATGATTCATGCGCCATTTTAAAGGGTTTTCGATCACGAAAAGAATGAGCACAGAGTGGGGTCCCAGCTCCATCGGAAAGCACCGTTTCAGCGATTTTAGTGAAGCCACTTCTTTTTCGCCGAAATGCCAAAAAATGTTAAATTCTTTAAATTTACTTTTGGGACGCTATATCGATGTATTTTGACTCGCTGATTACTAATTCAGTACCCGTTTCCTTCAGAAACTCGAAATGTTATTGAAAATCGTTCAAAAAGTGGTTATTTTCGTTTTTCGCCTTTTTCTCATTGAAATATTGAGATTTCGACTAAAAGGGGTGTTATTCGTGATCACCGAAATTTCATTGTTTTTCGCCGTTTTCACTTTGATATTTTGATATTTCGACTAAAACTCGGTGTTATTCGTAATCAGCGGAAAATTTCCGATCGAATAGGGTATCGAAACATTGAAAAAAGCGAAAAAAAATATTTTTTAATTTTTTGCCCACTTTTTCGAAAACCTAAAAATCTCGAAATTTCAAATAGTCATAACTTGGCTCCCGTTCCATCGATTTTGGGTTTTGACGAGCGTTTTCAAAACGTCTGGAGTAGACTTAGCGAATGCATTTTAGATCATCCCGATTTCTTAATTATTGTAGCCGTGACAGCAGGTTGAATATCGGCGAAAAAAATGAGAAGGGGTATGTATGGAAAAATTTGCAAATATCGATGGTCCGACTTTAAAAATCTGTGAAAAATCGAAAAATAATGATAGCTCAATGATTCATGCGCCATTTTAAAGGGTTTTCGATCACGAAAAGAATGAGCACAGAGTGGGGTCCCAGCTCCATCGGAAAGCACCGTTTCAGCGATTTTAGTGAAGCCACTTCTTTTTCGCCGAAATGCCAAAAAATGTTAAATTCTTTAAATTTACTTTTGGGACGCTATATCGATGTATTTTGACTCGCTGATTACTAATTCAGTACCCGTTTCCTTCAGAAACTCGAAATGTTATTGAAAATCGTTCAAAAAGTGGTTATTTTCGTTTTTCGCCTTTTCCTCATTGAAATATTGAGATTTCGACTAAAAGGGGTGTTATTCGTGATCACCGAAATTTCATTGTTTTTCGCCGTTTTCACTTTGATATTTTGATATTTCGACTAAAACTCGGTGTTATTCGTAATCAGCGGAAAATTTCCGATCGAATAGGGTATCGAAACATTGAAAAAAGCGAAAAAAAATATTTTTTAATTTTTTGCCCACTTTTTCGAAAACCTAAAAATCTCGAAATTTCAAATAGTCATAACTTGGCTCCCGTTCCATCGATTTTGGGTTTTGACGAGCGTTTTCAAAACGTCTGGAGTAGACTTAGAGAATGCATTTTGGATCATCTCGATTTCTTAATTATTGTAGCCGTGACAGCAGGTTGAATATCGGCGAAAAAAATGCGAAGGGGTATGTATGGAAAAATTTGCAAATATCGATGGTCCGACTTTAAAAATCTGTGAAAAATCAAAAAATAATGATAGCTCAATGATTCAAGCGCCATTTTAAAGGGTTTTCGATCACGAAAAGAATGAGCACAGAGTGGGGTCCCAGCTACATCGGAAAGCAACGTTTCAGCGATTTTAGTGAAGCCACTTCTTTTTCGCCGAAATGCCAAAAAATGTTAAATTCTTTAAATTTACTTTTGGGACGCTATATCGATGTATTTTGACTCGCTGATTACTAATTCAGTACCCGTTTCCTTGAGAAACTCGAAATGTTATTGAAAATCGTCCAAAAAGTGGTTATTTTCGTTTTTCGCCTTTTTCTCATTGAAATATTGAGATTTCGACTAAAAGGGGTGTTATTCGTGATCACCGAAATTTCATTGTTTTTCGCCGTTTTCTCTTTGATATTTTGATATTTCGACTAAAACTCGGTGTTATTCGTAATCAGCGGAAAATTTCCGATCGAATAGGGTATCGAAACATTGAAAAAAGCGAAAAATTTTTTTTTTTAATTTTTTGCCCACTTTTTCGAAAACCTAAAAATCTCGAAATTTCAAATAGTCATAACTTGGCTCCCGTTCCATCGATTTTGGGTTTTGACGAGCGTTTTCAAAACGTCTGGAGTAGACTTAGCGAATGCATTTTAGATCATCCCGATTTCTTAATTATTGTAGCCGTGACAGCAGGTTGAATATCGGCGAAAAAAATGAGAAGGGGTATGTATGGAAAAATTTGCAAATATCGATGGTCCGACTTTAAAAATCTGTGAAAAATCGAAAAATAATGATAGCTCAATGATTCATGCGCCATTTTAAAGGGTTTTCGATCACGAAAAGAATGAGCACAGAGTGGGGTCCCAGCTCCATCGGAAAGCACCGTTTCAGCGATTTTAGTGAAGCCACTTCTTTTTCGCCGAAATGCCAAAAAATGTTAAATTTTTTAAATTTACTTTTGGGACGCTATATCGATGTATTTTGACTCGCTGATTACTAATTCAGTACCCGTTTCCTTCAGAAACTCGAAATGTTATTGAAAATCGTTCAAAAAGTGGTTATTTTCGTTTTTCGCCTTTTTCTCATTGAAATATTGAGATTTCGACTAAAAGGGGTGTTATTCGTGATCACCGAAATTGCATAGTTTTTCGCCGTTTTCACATTGATATTTTGATATTTCGACTAAAACTCGGTGTTATTCGTAATCAGCGGAAAATTTCCGATCGAATAGGGTATCGAAACATTGTAAAAAGCGAAAAAATTTTTTTTTTAATTTTTTGCCCACTTTTTCGAAAACCTAAAAATCTCGAAATTTCAAATAGTCATAACTTGGCTCCCGTTCCATCGATTTTGGGTTTTGACGAGCGCTTTCAAAACGTCTGGAGTAGACTTAGAGAATGCATTTTGGATCATCCCGATTTCTTAATTATTGTAGCCGTGACAGCAGGTTGAATATCGGCGAAAAAAATGAGAAGGGGTATGTATGGAAAAATTTGCAAATATCGATGGTCCGACTTTAAAAATCTGTGAAAAATCGAAAAATAATGATAGCTCAATGATTCAAGCGCCATTTTAAAGGGTTTTCGATCACGAAAAGAATGAGCACAGAGTGGGGTCCCAGCTCCATCGGAAAGCAACGTTTCAGCGATTTTAGTGAAGCCACTTCTTTTTCGCCGAAATGCCAAAAAATGTTAAATTCTTTAAATTTACTTTTGGGACGCTATATCGATGTATTTTGACTCGCTGATTACTAATTCAGTACCCGTTTCCTTGAGAAACTCGAAATGTTATTGAAAATCGTCCAAAAAGTGGTTATTTTCGTTTTTCGCCTTTTTCTCATTGAAATATTGAGATTTCGACTAAAAGGGGTGTTATTCGTGATCACCGAAATTTCATTGTTTTTCGCCGTTTTCACTTTGATATTTTGATATTTCGACTAAAACTCGGTGTTATTCGTAATCAGCGGAAAATTTCCGATCGAATAGGGTATCGAAACATTGAAAAAAGCGAAAAAATTTTTTTTTTAATTTTTTGCCCACTTTTTCGAAAACCTAAAAATCTCGAAATTTCAAATAGTCATAACTTGGCTCCCGTTCCATCGATTTTGGGTTTTGACGAGCGTTTTCAAAACGTCTGGAGTAGACTTAGAGAATGCATTTTGGATCATCCCGATTTCTTAATTATTGTAGCCGTGACAGCAGGTTGAATATCGGCGAAAAAAATGAGAAGGGGTATGTATGGAAAAATTTGCAAATATCGATGGTCCGACTTTAAAAATCTGTGAAAAATCGAAAAATAATGATAGCTCAATGATTCAAGCGCTATTTTAAAGGGTTTTCGATCACGAAAAGAATGAGCACAGAGTGGGGTCCCAGCTACATCGGAAAGCAACGTTTCAGCGATTCTAGTGAAGCCACTTCTTTTTCGCCGAAATGCCAAAAAATGTTAAATTCTTTAAATTAACTTTTGGGACGCTATATCGATGTATTTTGACTCGCTGATTACTAATTCAGTACCCGTTTCCTTGAGAAACTCGAAATGTTATTGAAAATCGTCCAAAAAGTGGTTATTTTCGTTTTTCGCCTTTTTCTCATTGAAATATTGAGATTTCGACTAAAAGGGGTGTTATTCGTGATCACCGAAATTTCATTGTTTTTCGCCGTTTTCACTTTGATATTTTGATATTTCGACTAAAACTCGGTGTTATTCGTAATCAGCGGAAAATTTCCGATCGAATAGGGTATCGAAACATTGAAAAAAGCGAAAAAATTTTTTTTTTAATTTTTTGCCCACTTTTTCGAAAACCTAAAAATCTCGAAATTTCAAATAGTCATAACTTGGCTTCCGTTCCATCGATTTTGGGTTTTGACGAACGTTTTCAAAACGTCTGGAGTAGACTTAGAGAATGCATTTTGGATCATCCCGATTTCTTAATTATTGTAGCCGTGACAGCAGGTTGAATATCGGCGAAAAAAATGAGAAGGGGTATATATGGAAAAATTTGCAAATATCGATGGTCCGACTTTAAAAATCTGTGAAAAATCGAAAAATAATGATAGCTCAATGATTCAAGCGCCATTTTAAAGGGTTTTCGATCACGAAAAGAATGAGCACAGAGTGGGGTCCCAGCTACATCGGAAAGCAACGTTTCAGCGATTTTAGTGAAGCCACTTCTTTTTCGCCGAAATGCCAAAAAATGTTAAATTCTTTAAATTTACTTTTGGGACGCTATATCGATGTATTTTGACTCGCTGATTACTAATTCAGTACCCGTTTCCTTGAGAAACTCGAAATGTTATTGAAAATCGTCCAAAAAGTGGTTATTTTCGTTTTTCGCCTTTTTCTCATTGAAATATTGAGATTTCGACTAAAAGGGGTGTTATTCGTGATCACCGAAATTTCATTGTTTTTCGCCGTTTTCACTATGATATTTTGATATTTCGACTAAAACTCGGTGTTATTCGTAATCAGCGGAAAATTTCCGATCGAATAGGGTATCGAAACATTGAAAAAAGCGAAAAAAAATTTTTTTTTATTTTTTGCCCACTTTTTCGAAAACCTAAAAATCTCGAAATTTCAAATAGTCATAACTTGGCTCCCGTTCCATCGATTTTGGGTTTTGACGAGCGTTTTCAAAACGTCTGGAGTAGACTTAGAGAATGCATTTTGGATCATCCCGATTTCTTAATTATTGTAGCCGTGACAGCAGGTTGAATATCGGCGAAAAAAATGCGAAGGGGTATGTATGGAAAAATTTGCAAATATCGATGGTCCGACTTTAAAAATCTGTGAAAAATCGAAAAATAATGATAGCTCAATGATTCAAGCGCCATTTTAAAGGGTTTTCGATCACGAAAAGAATGAGCACAGAGTGGGGTCCCAGCTACATCGGAAAGCAACGTTTCAGCGATTTTAGTGAAGCCACTTCTTTTTCGCCGAAATGCCAAAAAATGTTAAATTCTTTAAATTTACTTTTGGGACGCTATATCGATGTATTTTGACTCGCTGATTACTAATTCAGTACCCGTTTCCTTGAGAAACTCGAAATGTTATTGAAAATCGTCCAAAAAGTGGTTATTTTCGTTTTTCGCCTTTTTCTCATTGAAATATTGAGATTTCGACTAAAAGGGGTGTTATTCGTGATCACCGAAATTTCATTGTTTTTCGCCGTTTTCTCTTTGATATTTTGATATTTCGACTAAAACTCGGTGTTATTCGTAATCAGCGGAAAATTTCCGATCGAATAGGGTATCGAAACATTGAAAAAAGCGAAAAATTTTTTTTTTTAATTTTTTGCCCACTTTTTCGAAAACCTAAAAATCTCGAAATTTCAAATAGTCATAACTTGGCTCCCGTTCCATCGATTTTGGGTTTTGACGAGCGTTTTCAAAACGTCTGGAGTAGACTTAGAGAATGCATTTTGGATCATCCCGATTTCTTAATTATTGTAGCCGTGACAGCAGGTTGAATATCGGCGAAAAAAATGCGAAGGGGTATGTATGGAAAAATTTGCAAATATCGATGGTCCGACTTTAAAAATCTGTGAAAAATCGAAAAATAATGATAGCTCAATGATTCAAGCGCCATTTTAAAGGGTTTTCGATCACGAAAAGAATGAGCACAGAGTGGGGTCCCAGCTCCATCGGAAAGCACCGTTTCAGCGATTTTAGTGAAGCCACTTCTTTTTCGCCGAAATGCCAAAAAATGTTAAATTCTTTAAATTTACTTTTGGGACGCTATATCGATGTATTTTGACTCGCTGATTACTAATTCAGTACCCGTTTCCTTCAGAAACTCGAAATGTTATTGAAAATCGTTCAAAAAGTGGTTATTTTCGTTTTTCGCCTTTTTCTCATTGAAATATTGAGATTTCGACTAAAAGGGGTGTTATTCGTGATCACCGAAATTTCATTGTTTTTCGCCGTTTTCACTTTGATATTTTGATATTTCGACTAAAACTCGGTGTTATTCGTAATCAGCGGAAAATTTCCGATCGAATAGGGTATCGAAACATTGAAAAAAGCGAAAAAAAATTTTTTTTTTTTTTTTGCCCACTTTTTCGAAAACCTAAAAATCTCGAAATTTCAAATAGTCATAACTTGGCTCCCGTTGCATCGATTTTGGGTTTTGACGAGCGTTTTCAAAACGTCTGGAGTAGACTTAGAGAATGCATTTTGGATCATCCCGATATCTTAATTATTGTAGCCGTGACAGCAGGTTAAATATCGGCGAAAAAAATGAGAAGGGGTATGTATGCAAAAATTTGCAAATATCGATGGTCCGACTTTAAAAATCTGTGAAAAATCGAAAAATAATGATAGCTCAATGATTCAAGCGCCATTTTAAAGCGTTTTCGATCACGAAAAGAATGATCACAGAGTGGGGTCCCAGCTCCATCGGAAAGCAACGTTTCAGCGATTTTAGTGAAGCCACTTCTTTTTCGCCGAAATGCCAAAAAATGTTAAATTCTTTAAATTTACTTTTGGGACGCTATATCGATGTATTTTGACTCGCTGATTACTAATTCAGTACCCGTTTCCTTGAGAAACTCGAAATGTCATTGAAAATCGTCCAAAAAGTGGTTATTTTCGTTTTTCGCCGTTTTCTCATTGAAATATTGAGATTTCGATTAAAACGGGTGTTATTCGTGATCACCGAAATTTCATTGTTTTTCGCCGTTTTCACTTTGATATTTTGATATTTCGACTAAAACTCGGTGTTATTCGTAATCAGCGGAAAATTTCCGATCGAATAGGGTATCGAAACATTGAAAAAAGCGAAAAAAAAATTTTTTTAATTTTTTGCCCACTTTTTCGAAAACCTAAAAATCTCGAAATTTCAAATAGTCATAACTTGGCTCCCGTTCCATCGATTTTGGATTTTGACGAGCGTTTTCAAAACGTCTGGAGTAGACTTAGAGAATGCATTTTGGATCATCCCGATTTCTTAATTATTGTAGCCGTGACAGCAGGTTGAATATCGGCGAAAAAAATGCGAAGGGGTATGTATGGAAAAATTTGCAAATATCGATGGTCCGACTTTAAAAATCTGTGAAAAATCGAAAAATAATGATAGCTCAATGATTCAAGCGCCATTTTAAAGGGTTTTCGATCACGAAAAGAATGAGCACAGAGTGGGGTCCCAGCTACATCGGAAAGCAACGTTTCAGCGATTTTAGTGAAGCCACTTCTTTTTCGCCGAAATGCCAAAAAATGTTAAATTCTTTAAATTTACTTTTGGGACGCTATATCGATGTATTTTGATTCGCTGATTACTAATTCAGTACCCGTTTCCTTGAGAAACTCGAAATGTTATTGAAAATCGTCCAAAAAGTGGTTATTTTCGTTTTTCGCCTTTTTCTCATTGAAATATTGAGATTTCGACTAAAAGGGGTGTTATTCGTGATCACCGAAATTTCATTGTTTTTCGCCGTTTTCTCTTTGATATTTTGATATTTCGACTAAAACTCGGTGTTATTCGTAATCAGCGGAAAATTTCCGATCGAATAGGGTATCGAAACATTGAAAAAAGCGAAAAAAATTTTTTTTAAATTTTTTGCCCACTTTTTCGAAAACCTAAAAATCTCGAAATTTCAAATAGTCATAACTTGGCTCCCGTTCCATCGATTTTGGGTTTTGACGAGCGTTTTCAAAACGTCTGGAGTAGACTTAGCGAATGCATTTTAGATCATCCCGATTTCTTAATTATTGTAGCCGTGACAGCAGGTTGAATATCGGCGAAAAAAATGAGAAGGGGTATGTATGGAAAAATTTGCAAATATCGATGGTCCGACTTTAAAAATCTGTGAAAAATCGAAAAATAATGATAGCTCAATGATTCATGCGCCATTTTAAAGGGTTTTCGATCACGAAAAGAATGAGCACAGAGTGGGGTCCCAGCTCCATCGGAAAGCACCGTTTCAGCGATTTTAGTGAAGCCACTTCTTTTTCGCCGAAATGCCAAAAAATGTTAAATTCTTTAAATTTACTTTTGGGACGCTATATCGATGTATTTTGACTCGCTGATTACTAATTCAGTACCCGTTTCCTTCAGAAACTCGAAATGTTATTGAAAATCGTTCAAAAAGTGGTTATTTTCGTTTTTCGCCTTTTTCTCATTGAAATATTGAGATTTCGACTAAAAGGGGTGTTATTCGTGATCACCGAAATTTCATTGTTTTTCGCCGTTTTCACTTTGATATTTTGATATTTCGACTAAAACTCGGTGTTATTCGTAATCAGCGGAAAATTTCCGATCGAATAGGGTATCGAAACATTGAAAAAAGCGAAAAAAAATATTTTTTAATTTTTTGCCCACTTTTTCGAAAACTTAAAAATCTCGAAATTTCAAATAGTCATAACTTGGCTCCCGTTCCATCGATTTTGGGTTTTGACGAGCGTTTTCAAAACGTCTGGAGTAGACTTAGAGAATGCATTTTGGATCATCCCGATTTCTTAATTATTGTAGCCGTGACAGCAGGTTGAATATCGGCGAAAAAAATGCGAAGGGGTATGTATGGAAAAATTTGCAAATATCGATGGTCCGACTTTAAAAATCTGTGAAAAATCGAAAAATAATGATAGCTCAATGATTCAAGCGCCATTTTAAAGGGTTTTCGATCACGAAAAGAATGAGCACAGAGTGGGGTCCCAGCTACATCGGAAAGCAACGTTTCAGCGATTTTAGTGAAGCCACTTCTTTTTCGCCGAAATGCCAAAAAATGTTAAATTCTTTAAATTTACTTTTGGGACGCTATATCGATGTATTTTGACTCGCTGATTACTAATTCAGTACCCGTTTCCTTGAGAAACTCGAAATGTTATTGAAAATCGTCCAAAAAGTGGTTATTTTCGTTTTTCGCCTTTTTCTCATTGAAATATTGAGATTTCGACTAAAAGGGGTGTTATTCGTGATCACCGAAATTTCATTGTTTTTCGCCGTTTTCTCTTTGATATTTTGATATTTCGACTAAAACTCGGTGTTATTCGTAATCAGCGGAAAATTTCCGATCGAATACGGTATCGAAACATTGAAAAAAGCGAAAAAAATTTTTTTTTAATTTTTTGCCCACTTTTTCGAAAACCTAAAAATCTCGAAATTTCAAATAGTCATAACTTGGCTCCCGTTCCATCGATTTTGGGTTTTGACGAGCGTTTTCAAAACGTCTGGAGTAGACTTAGCGAATGCATTTTAGATCATCCCGATTTCTTAATTATTGTAGCCGTGACAGCAGGTTGAATATCGGCGAAAAAAATGAGAAGGGGTATGTATGGAAAAATTTGCAAATATCGATGGTCCGACTTTAAAAATCTGTGAAAAATCGAAAAATAATGATAGCTCAATGATTCATGCGCCATTTTAAAGGGTTTTCGATCACGAAAAGAATGAGCACAGAGTGGGGTCCCAGCTCCATCGGAAAGCACCGTTTCAGCGATTTTAGTGAAGCCACTTCTTTTTCGCCGAAATGCCAAAAAATGTTAAATTCTTTAAATTTACTTTTGGGACGCTATATCGATGTATTTTGACTCGCTGATTACTAATTCAGTACCCGTTTCCTTCAGAAACTCGAAATGTTATTGAAAATCGTTCAAAAAGTGGTTATTTTCGTTTTTCGCCTTTTTCTCATTGAAATATTGAGATTTCGACTAAAAGGGGTGTTATTCGTAATCACCGAAATTTCATTGTTTTTCGCCGTTTTCACTTTGATATTTTGATATTTCGACTAAAACTCGGTGTTATTCGTAATCAGCGGAAAATTTCCGATCGAATAGGGTATCGAAAGATTAAAAAAAGCGAAAAAATTTTTTTTTTTATTTTTTGCCCACTTTTTCGAAAACCTAAAAATCTCGAAATTTCAAATAGTCATAACTTGGCTCCCGTTCCATCGATTTTGGGTTTTGACGAGCGTTTTCAAAACGTCTGGAGTAGACTTAGAGAATGCATTTTGGATCATCCCGATTTCTTAATTATTGTAGCCGTGACAGCAGGTTGAATATCGGCGAAAAAAATGCGAAGGGGTATGTATGGAAAAATTTGCAAATATCGATGGTCCGACTTTAAAAATCTGTGAAAAATCGAAAAATAATGATAGCTCAATGATTCAAGCGCCATTTTAAAGGGTTTTCGATCACGAAAAGAATGAGCACAGAGTGGGGTCCCAGCTACATCGGAAAGCAACGTTTCAGCGATTTTAGTGAAGCCACTTCTTTTTCGCCGAAATGCCAAAAAATGTTAAATTCTTTAAATTTACTTTTGGGACGCTATATCGATGTATTTTGACTCGCTGATTACTAATTCAGTACCCGTTTCCTTGAGAAACTCGAAATGTTATTGAAAATCGTCCAAAAAGTGGTTATTTTCGTTTTTCGCCTTTTTCTCATTGAAATATTGAGATTTCGACTAAAAGGGGTGTTATTCGTGATCACCGAAATTTCATTGTTTTTCGCCGTTTTCTCTTTGATATTTTGATATTTCGACTAAAACTCGGTGTTATTCGTAATCAGCGGAAAATTTCCGATCGAATAGGGTATCGAAACATTGAAAAAAGCGAAAAATTTTTTTTTTTAATTTTTTGCCCACTTTTTCGAAAACCTAAAAATCTCGAAATTTCAAATAGTCATAACTTGGCTCCCGTTCCATCGATTTTGGGTTTTGACGAGCGTTTTCAAAACGTCTGGAGTAGACTTAGCGAATGCATTTTAGATCATCCCGATTTCTTAATTATTGTAGCCGTGACAGCAGGTTGAATATCGGCGAAAAAAATGAGAAGGGGTATGTATGGAAAAATTTGCAAATATCGATGGTCCGACTTTAAAAATCTGTGAAAAATCGAAAAATAATGATAGCTCAATGATTCAAGCGCCATTTTAAAGCGTTTTCGATCACGAAAAGAATGATCACAGAGTGGGGTCCCAGCTCCATCGGAAAGCAACGTTTCAGCGATTTTAGTGAAGCCACTTTTTTTTCGCCGAAATGCCAAAAAATGTTAAATTCTTTAAATTTACTTTTGGGACGCTATATCGATGTATTTTGACTCGCTGATTACTAATTCAGTACCCGTTTCCTTGAGAAACTCGAAATGTCATTGAAAATCGTCCAAAAAGTGGTTATTTTCGTTTTTCGCCGTTTTCTCATTGAAATATTGAGATTTCGATTAAAACGGGTGTTATTCGTGATCACCGAAATTTCATTGTTTTTCGCCGTTTTCACTTTGATATTTTGATATTTCGACTAAAACTCGGTGTTATTCGTAATCAGCGGAAAATTTCCGATCGAATAGGGTATCGAAACATTGAAAAAAGCGAAAAAAAAATTTTTTTAATTTTTTGCCCACTTTTTCGAAAACCTAAAAATCTCGAAATTTCAAATAGTCATAACTTGGCTCCCGTTCCATCGATTTTGGATTTTGACGAGCGTTTTCAAAACGTCTGGAGTAGACTTAGAGAATGCATTTTGGATCATCCCGATTTCTTAATTATTGTAGCCGTGACAGCAGGTTGAATATCGGCGAAAAAAATGAGAAGGGGTATGTATGGAAAAATTTGCAAATATCGATGGTCCGACTTTAAAAATCTGTGAAAAATCGAAAAATAATGATAGCTCAATGATTCATGCGCCATTTTAAAGGGTTTTCGATCACGAAAAGAATGAGCACAGAGTGGGGTCCCAGCTCCATCGGAAAGCACCGTTTCAGCGATTTTAGTGAAGCCACTTCTTTTTCGCCGAAATGCCAAAAAATGTTAAATTCTTTAAATTTACTTTTGGGACGCTATATCGATGTATTTTGACTCGCTGATTACTAATTCAGTACCCGTTTCCTTCAGAAACTCGAAATGTTATTGAAAATCGTTCAAAAAGTGGTTATTTTCGTTTTTCGCCTTTTTCTCATTGAAATATTGAGATTTCGACTAAAAGGGGTGTTATTCGTGATCACCGAAATTTCATTGTTTTTCGCCGTTTTCACTTTGATATTTTGATATTTCGACTAAAACTCGGTGTTATTCGTAATCAGCGGAAAATTTCCGATCGAATAGGGTATCGAAACATTGAAAAAAGCGAAAAAAAATATTTTTTAATTTTTTGCCCACTTTTTCGAAAACCTAAAAATCTCGAAATTTCAAATAGTCATAACTTGGCTCCCGTTCCATCGATTTTGGGTTTTGACGAGCGTTTTCAAAACGTCTGGAGTAGACTTAGCGAATGCATTTTAGATCATCCCGATTTCTTAATTATTGTAGCCGTGACAGCAGGTTGAATATCGGCGAAAAAAATGAGAAGGGGTATGTATGGAAAAATTTGCAAATATCGATGGTCCGACTTTAAAAATCTGTGAAAAATCGAAAAATAATGATAGCTCAATGATTCAAGCGCCATTTTAAAGCGTTTTCGATCACGAAAAGAATGATCACAGAGTGGGGTCCCAGCTCCATCGGAAAGCAACGTTTCAGCGATTTTAGTGAAGCCACTTTTTTTTCGCCGAAATGCCAAAAAATGTTAAATTCTTTAAATTTACTTTTGGGACGCTATATCGATGTATTTTGACTCGCTGATTACTAATTCAGTACCCGTTTCCTTGAGAAACTCGAAATGTCATTGAAAATCGTCCAAAAAGTGGTTATTTTCGTTTTTCGCCGTTTTCTCATTGAAATATTGAGATTTCGATTAAAACGGGTGTTATTCGTGATCACCGAAATTTCATTGTTTTTCGCCGTTTTCACTTTGATATTTTGATATTTCGACTAAAACTCGGTGTTATTCGTAATCAGCGGAAAATTTCCGATCGAATAGGGTATCGAAACATTGAAAAAAGCGAAAAAAAATATTTTTTAATTTTTTGCCCACTTTTTCGAAAACCTAAAAATCTCGAAATTTCAAATAGTCATAACTTGGCTCCCGTTCCATCGATTTTGGGTTTTGACGAGCGTTTTCAAAACGTCTGGAGTAGACTTAGAGAATGCATTTTGGATCATCCCGATTTCTTAATTATTGTAGCCGTGACAGCAGGTTGAATATCGGCGAAAAAAATGCGAAGGGGTATGTATGGAAAAATTTGCAAATATCGATGGTCCGACTTTAAAAATCTGTGAAAAATCGAAAAATAATGATAGCTCAATGATTCAAGCGCCATTTTAAAGGGTTTTCGATCACGAAAAGAATGAGCACAGAGTGGGGTCCCAGCTACATCGGAAAGCAACGTTTCAGCGATTTTAGTGAAGCCACTTCTTTTTCGCCGAAATGCCAAAAAATGTTAAATTCTTTAAATTTACTTTTGGGACGCTATATCGATGTATTTTGACTCGCTGATTACTAATTCAGTACCCGTTTCCTTGAGAAACTCGAAATGTTATTGAAAATCGTCCAAAAAGTGGTTATTTTCGTTTTTCGCCTTTTTCTCATTGAAATATTGAGATTTCGACTAAAAGGGGTGTTATTCGTGATCACCGAAATTTCATTGTTTTTCGCCGTTTTCTCTTTGATATTTTGATATTTCGACTAAAACTCGGTGTTATTCGTAATCAGCGGAAAATTTCCGATCGAATAGGGTATCGAAACATTGAAAAAAGCGAAAAATTTTTTTTTTTAATTTTTTGCCCACTTTTTCGAAAACCTAAAAATCTCGAAATTTCAAATAGTCATAACTTGGCTCCCGTTCCATCGATTTTGGGTTTTGACGAGCGTTTTCAAAACGTCTGGAGTAGACTTAGCGAATGCATTTTAGATCATCCCGATTTCTTAATTATTGTAGCCGTGACAGCAGGTTGAATATCGGCGAAAAAAATGAGAAGGGGTATGTATGGAAAAATTTGCAAATATCGATGGTCCGACTTTAAAAATCTGTGAAAAATCGAAAAATAATGATAGCTCAATGATTCATGCGCCATTTTAAAGGGTTTTCGATCACGAAAAGAATGAGCACAGAGTGGGGTCCCAGCTCCATCGGAAAGCACCGTTTCAGCGATTTTAGTGAAGCCACTTCTTTTTCGCCGAAATGCCAAAAAATGTTAAATTCTTTAAATTTACTTTTGGGACGCTATATCGATGTATTTTGACTCGCTGATTACTAATTCAGTACCCGTTTCCTTCAGAAACTCGAAATGTTATTGAAAATCGTTCAAAAAGTGGTTATTTTCGTTTTTCGCCTTTTCCTCATTGAAATATTGAGATTTCGACTAAAAGGGGTGTTATTCGTGATCACCGAAATTTCATTGTTTTTCGCCGTTTTCACTTTGATATTTTGATATTTCGACTAAAACTCGGTGTTATTCGTAATCAGCGGAAAATTTCCGATCGAATAGGGTATCGAAACATTGAAAAAAGCGAAAAAAAATATTTTTTAATTTTTTGCCCACTTTTTCGAAAACCTAAAAATCTCGAAATTTCAAATAGTCATAACTTGGCTCCCGTTCCATCGATTTTGGGTTTTGACGAGCGTTTTCAAAACGTCTGGAGTAGACTTAGAGAATGCATTTTGGATCATCTCGATTTCTTAATTATTGTAGCCGTGACAGCAGGTTGAATATCGGCGAAAAAAATGCGAAGGGGTATGTATGGAAAAATTTGCAAATATCGATGGTCCGACTTTAAAAATCTGTGAAAAATCAAAAAATAATGATAGCTCAATGATTCAAGCGCCATTTTAAAGGGTTTTCGATCACGAAAAGAATGAGCACAGAGTGGGGTCCCAGCTACATCGGAAAGCAACGTTTCAGCGATTTTAGTGAAGCCACTTCTTTTTCGCCGAAATGCCAAAAAATGTTAAATTCTTTAAATTTACTTTTGGGACGCTATATCGATGTATTTTGATTCGCTGATTACTAATTCAGTACCCGTTTCCTTGAGAAACTCGAAATGTTATTGAAAATCGTCCAAAAAGTGGTTATTTTCGTTTTTCGCCTTTTTCTCATTGAAATATTGAGATTTCGACTAAAAGGGGTGTTATTCGTGATCACCGAAATTTCATTGTTTTTCGCCGTTTTCTCTTTGATATTTTGATATTTCGACTAAAACTCGGTGTTATTCGTAATCAGCGGAAAATTTCCGATCGAATAGGGTATCGAAACATTGAAAAAAGCGAAAAAAATTTTTTTTAAATTTTTTGCCCACTTTTTCGAAAACCTAAAAATCTCGAAATTTCAAATAGTCATAACTTGGCTCCCGTTCCATCGATTTTGGGTTTTGACGAGCGTTTTCAAAACGTCTGGAGTAGACTTAGCGAATGCATTTTAGATCATCCCGATTTCTTAATTATTGTAGCCGTGACAGCAGGTTGAATATCGGCGAAAAAAATGAGAAGGGGTATGTATGGAAAAATTTGCAAATATCGATGGTCCGACTTTAAAAATCTGTGAAAAATCGAAAAATAATGATAGCTCAATGATTCATGCGCCATTTTAAAGGGTTTTCGATCACGAAAAGAATGAGCACAGAGTGGGGTCCCAGCTCCATCGGAAAGCACCGTTTCAGCGATTTTAGTGAAGCCACTTCTTTTTCGCCGAAATGCCAAAAAATGTTAAATTCTTTAAATTTACTTTTGGGACGCTATATCGATGTATTTTGATTCGCTGATTACTAATTCAGTACCCGTTTCCTTCAGAAACTCGAAATGTTATTGAAAATCGTTCAAAAAGTGGTTATTTTCGTTTTTCGCCTTTTTCTCATTGAAATATTGAGATTTCGACTAAAAGGGGTGTTATTCGTGATCACCGAAATTTCATTGTTTTTCGCCGTTTTCACTTTGATATTTTGATATTTCGACTAAAACTCGGTGTTATTCGTAATCAGCGGAAAATTTCCGATCGAATAGGGTATCGAAACATTGAAAAAAGCGAAAAAAAATATTTTTTAATTTTTTGCCCACTTTTTCGAAAACTTAAAAATCTCGAAATTTCAAATAGTCATAACTTGGCTCCCGTTCCATCGATTTTGGGTTTTGACGAGCGTTTTCAAAACGTCTGGAGTAGACTTAGAGAATGCATTTTGGATCATCCCGATTTCTTAATTATTGTAGCCGTGACAGCAGGTTGAATATCGGCGAAAAAAATGCGAAGGGGTATGTATGGAAAAATTTGCAAATATCGATGGTCCGACTTTAAAAATCTGTGAAAAATCGAAAAATAATGATAGCTCAATGATTCAAGCGCCATTTTAAAGGGTTTTCGATCACGAAAAGAATGAGCACAGAGTGGGGTCCCAGCTACATCGGAAAGCAACGTTTCAGCGATTTTAGTGAAGCCACTTCTTTTTCGCCGAAATGCCAAAAAATGTTAAATTCTTTAAATTTACTTTTGGGACGCTATATCGATGTATTTTGACTCGCTGATTACTAATTCAGTACCCGTTTCCTTGAGAAACTCGAAATGTTATTGAAAATCGTCCAAAAAGTGGTTATTTTCGTTTTTCGCCTTTTTCTCATTGAAATATTGAGATTTCGACTAAAAGGGGTGTTATTCGTGATCACCGAAATTTCATTGTTTTTCGCCGTTTTCTCTTTGATATTTTGATATTTCGACTAAAACTCGGTGTTATTCGTAATCAGCGGAAAATTTCCGATCGAATACGGTATCGAAACATTGAAAAAAGCGAAAAAAATTTTTTTTTAATTTTTTGCCCACTTTTTCGAAAACCTAAAAATCTCGAAATTTCAAATAGTCATAACTTGGCTCCCGTTCCATCGATTTTGGGTTTTGACGAGCGTTTTCAAAACGTCTGGAGTAGACTTAGCGAATGCATTTTAGATCATCCCGATTTCTTAATTATTGTAGCCGTGACAGCAGGTTGAATATCGGCGAAAAAAATGAGAAGGGGTATGTATGGAAAAATTTGCAAATATCGATGGTCCGACTTTAAAAATCTGTGAAAAATCGAAAAATAATGATAGCTCAATGATTCATGCGCCATTTTAAAGGGTTTTCGATCACGAAAAGAATGAGCACAGAGTGGGGTCCCAGCTCCATCGGAAAGCACCGTTTCAGCGATTTTAGTGAAGCCACTTCTTTTTCGCCGAAATGCCAAAAAATGTTAAATTCTTTAAATTTACTTTTGGGACGCTATATCGATGTATTTTGACTCGCTGATTACTAATTCAGTACCCGTTTCCTTCAGAAACTCGAAATGTTATTGAAAATCGTTCAAAAAGTGGTTATTTTCGTTTTTCGCCTTTTTCTCATTGAAATATTGAGATTTCGACTAAAAGGGGTGTTATTCGTAATCACCGAAATTTCATTGTTTTTCGCCGTTTTCACTTTGATATTTTGATATTTCGACTAAAACTCGGTGTTATTCGTAATCAGCGGAAAATTTCCGATCGAATAGGGTATCGAAAGATTAAAAAAAGCGAAAAAATTTTTTTTTTTATTTTTTGCCCACTTTTTCGAAAACCTAAAAATCTCGAAATTTCAAATAGTCATAACTTGGCTCCCGTTCCATCGATTTTGGGTTTTGACGAGCGTTTTCAAAACGTCTGGAGTAGACTTAGAGAATGCATTTTGGATCATCCCGATTTCTTAATTATTGTAGCCGTGACAGCAGGTTGAATATCGGCGAAAAAAATGCGAAGGGGTATGTATGGAAAAATTTGCAAATATCGATGGTCCGACTTTAAAAATCTGTGAAAAATCGAAAAATAATGATAGCTCAATGATTCAAGCGCCATTTTAAAGGGTTTTCGATCACGAAAAGAATGAGCACAGAGTGGGGTCCCAGCTACATCGGAAAGCAACGTTTCAGCGATTTTAGTGAAGCCACTTCTTTTTCGCCGAAATGCCAAAAAATGTTAAATTCTTTAAATTTACTTTTGGGACGCTATATCGATGTATTTTGACTCGCTGATTACTAATTCAGTACCCGTTTCCTTGAGAAACTCGAAATGTTATTGAAAATCGTCCAAAAAGTGGTTATTTCGCCGAAATGCCAAAAAATGTTAAATTCTTTAAATTTATTTTTGGGACGCTATATCGATGTATTTTGACTCGCTGATTACTAATTCAGTACCCGTTTCCTTGAGAAACTCGAAATGTTATTGAAAATCGTCCAAAAAGTGGTTATTTTCGTTTTTCCCCGTTTTCTCATTGAAATATTGAGATTTAGACTAAAAGGGGTGTTATTCGGGATCACCGAAATTTCATTGTTTTTCGCCGTTTTCACTTTGATATTTTGATATTTCGACTAAAACTCGGTGTTATTCGTAATCAGCGGAAAATTTCCGATCGAATAGGGTATCGAAACATTGAAAAAAGCGAAAAAAAATTTTTTTTTTTTTTTTGCCCACTTTTTCGAAAACCTAAAAATCTCGAAATTTCAAATAGTCATAACTTGGCTCCCGTTGCATCGATTTTGGGTTTTGACGAGCGTTTTCAAAACGTCTGGAGTAGACTTAGAGAATGCATTTTGGATCATCCCGATATCTTAATTATTGTAGCCGTGACAGCAGGTTAAATATCGGCGAAAAAAATGAGAAGGGGTATGTATGCAAAAATTTGCAAATATCGATGGTCCGACTTTAAAAATCTGTGAAAAATCGAAAAATAATGATAGCTCAATGATTCAAGCGCCATTTTAAAGCGTTTTCGATCACGAAAAGAATGATCACAGAGTGGGGTCCCAGCTCCATCGGAAAGCACCGTTTCAGCGATTTTAGTGAAGCCACTTCTTTTTCGCCGAAATGCCAAAAAATGTTAAATTCTTTAAATTTAATTTTGGGACGCTATATCGATGTATTTTGACTCGCTGATTACTAATTCAGTACCCGTTTCCTTGAGAAACTCGAAATGTTATTGAAAATCGTCCAAAAAGTGGTTATTTTCGTTTTTCGCTTTTTTCTCATTGAAATATTGAGATTTAGACTAAAAGGGGTGTTATTCGGGATCACCGAAATTTCATTGTTTTTCGCCGTTTTCACTTTGATATTTTGAGATTTCGACTAAAACTCGGTGTTATTCGTAATCAGCGGAAAATTTCCGATCGAATAGGGTATCGAAACATTGAAAAAAGCGAAAAAAAAATTTTTTTAATTTTTTGCCCACTTTTTCGAAAACCTAAAATCCTCGAAATTTCATATAGTCATAACTTGGCTCCCGTTCCATCGATTTTGGGTTTTAACGAGCGTTTTCAAAACGTCTGAAGTAGACTTAGAGAATGCATTTTGGATCATCCCGATTTCTTAACTATTGTAGCCGTGACAGCAGGTTAAATACCGGCGTAAAAAATGAGAAGGGGTATGTATGGAAAAATTTGCAAATATCGATGGTCCGACTTTAAAAATCTGTGAAAAATCGAAAAATAATGATAGCTCAATGATTCATGCGCCATTTTAAAGGGTTTTCGATCACGAAAAGAATGAGCACAGAGTGGGGTCCCAGCTCCATCGGAAAGCACCGTTTCAGCGATTTTAGTGAAGCCACTTCTTTTTCGCCGAAATGCCAAAAAATGTTAAATTCTTTAAATTTACTTTTGGGACGCTATATCGATGTATTTTGACTCGCTGATTACTAATTCAGTACCCGTTTCCTTGAGAAACTCGAAATGTTATTGAAAATCGTCCAAAAAGTGGTTATTTTCGTTTTTCGCCGTTTTCTCATTGAAATATTTAGATTTCGACTAAAAGGGGTCTTATTCGTGATCACCGAAATTTCATTGTTTTTCGCCGTTTTCACTTTGATATTTTGATATTTCGACTAAAACTCGGTGTTATTCGTTATCAGCGGAAAATTTCCGATCGAATAGGGTATCGAAACATTGAAAAAAGCGAAAAAAAATTTTTTTTTTTTTTTTTTGCCCACTTTTTCGAAAACCTAAAAATCTCGAAATTTCAAATAGTCATAACTTGGCTCCCGTTCCATCGATTTTGGGTTTTGACGAGCGTTTTCAAAACGTCTGGAGTAGACTTAGAGAATGCATTTTGGATCATCCCGATATCTTAATTATTGTAGCCGTGACAGCAGGTTAAATATCGGCGAAAAAAATGAGAAGGGGTATGTATGGAAAAATTTGCAAATATCGATGGTCCGACTTTAAAAATCTGTGAAAAATCGAAAAATAATGATAGCTCAATGATTCAAGCGCCATTTTAAAGCGTTTTCGATCACGAAAAGAATGATCACAGAGTGGGGTCCCAGCTCCATCGGAAAGCAACGTTTCAGCGATTTTAGTGAAGCCACTTCTTTTTCGCCGAAATGCCAAAAAATGTTAAATTCTTTAAATTTACTTTTGGGACGCTATATCGATGTATTTTGACTCGCTGATTACTAATTCAGTACCCGTTTCCTTGAGAAACTCGAAATGTTATTGAAAATCGTCCAAAAAGTGGTTATTTCGCCGAAATGCCAAAAAATGTTAAATTCTTTAAATTTATTTTTGGGACGCTATATCGATGTATTTTGACTCGCTGATTACTAATTCAGTACCCGTTTCCTTGAGAAACTCGAAATGTTATTGAAAATCGTCCAAAAAGTGGTTATTTTCGTTTTTCCCCGTTTTCTCATTGAAATATTGAGATTTAGACTAAAAGGGGTGTTATTCGGGATCACCGAAATTTCATTGTTTTTCGCCGTTTTCACTTTGATATTTTGAGATTTCGACTAAAACTCGGTGTTATTCGTAATCAGCGGAAAATTTCCGATCGAATAGGGTATCGAAACATTGAAAAAAGCGAAAAAAAAATTTTTTTAATTTTTTGCCCACTTTTTCGAAAACCTAAAATCCTCGAAATTTCATATAGTCATAACTTGGCTCCCGTTCCATCGATTTTGGGTTTTAACGAGCGTTTTCAAAACGTCTGAAGTAGACTTAGAGAATGCATTTTGGATCATCCCGATTTCTTAACTATTGTAGCCGTGACAGCAGGTTAAATACCGGCGAAAAAAATGAGAAGGGGTATGTATGGAAAAATTTGCAAATATCGATGGTCCGACTTTAAAAATCTGTGAAAAATCGAAAAATAATGATAGCTCAATGATTCATGCGCCATTTTTCTCATTGAAATATTTAGATTTCGACTAAAAGGGGTCTTATTCGTGATCACCGAAATTTCATTGTTTTTCGCCGTTTTCACTTTGATATTTTGATATTTCGACTAAAACTCGGTGTTATTCGTAATCAGCGGAAAATTTCCGATCGAATAGGGTATCGAAACATTGAAAAAAGCGAAAAAAATTTTTTTTTTTTTTTTTGCATACTTTTTCGAAAACCTAAAAATCTCGAAATTTCAAATAGTCATAACTTGGCTCCCGTTGCATCGATTTTGGGTTTTGACGAGCGTTTTCAAAACGTCTGGAGTAGACTTAGAGAATGCATTTTGGATCATCCCGATATCTTAATTATTGTAGCCGTGACAGCAGGTTAAATATCGGCGAAAAAAATGAGAAGGGGTATGTATGCAAAAATTTGCAAATATCGATGGTCCGACTTTAAAAATCTGTGAAAAATCGAAAAATAATGATAGCTCAATGATTCAAGTGCCATTTTAAAGCGTTTTCGATCACGAAAAGAATGATCACAGAGTGGGGTCCCAGCTCCATCGGAAAGCAACGTTTCAGCGATTTTAGTGAAGCCACTTCTTTTTCGCCGAAATGCCAAAAAATGTTAAATTCTTTAAATTTACTTTTGGGACGCTATATCGATGTATTTTGACTCGCTGATTACTAATTCAGTACCCGTTTCCTTGAGAAACTCGAAATGTCATTGAAAATCGTCCAAAAAGTGGTTATTTTCGTTTTTCGCCGTTTTCTCATTGAAATATTGAGATTTCGATTAAAACGGGTGTTATTCGTGATCACCGAAATTTCATTGTTTTTCGCCGTTTTCACTTTGATATTTTGATATTTCGACTAAAACTCGGTGTTATTCGTAATCAGCGGAAAATTTCCGATCGAATAGGGTATCGAAACATTGAAAAAAGCGAAAAAAAAATTTTTTTAATTTTTTGCCCACTTTTTTGAAAACCTAAAAATCTCGAAATTTCAAATAGTCATAACTTGGCTCCCGTTCCATCGATTTTGGATTTTGACGAGCGTTTTCAAAACGTCTGGAGTAGACTTAGAGAATGCATTTTGGATCATCCCGATTTCTTAATTATTGTAGCCGTGACAGCAGGTTGAATATCGGCGAAAAAAATGAGAAGGGGTATGTATGGAAAAATTTGCAAATATCGATGGTCCGACTTTAAAAATCTGTGAAAAATCGAAAAATAATGATAGCTCAATGATTCAAGCGCCATTTTAAAGGGTTTTCGATCACGAAAAGAATGAGCACAGAGTGGGGTCCCAGCTACATCGGAAAGCAACGTTTCAGCGATTTTAGTGAAGCCACTTCTTTTTCGCCGAAATGCCAAAAAATGTTAAATTCTTTAAATTTACTTTTGGGACGCTATATCGATGTATTTTGACTCGCTGATTACTAATTCAGTACCCGTTTCCTTGAGAAACTCGAAATGTTATTGAAAATCGTCCAAAAAGTGGTTATTTTCGTTTTTCCCCGTTTTCTCATTGAAATATTGAGATTTAGACTAAAAGGGGTGTTATTCGGGATCACCGAAATTTCATTGTTTTTCGCCGTTTTCACTTTGATATTTTGATATTTCGACTAAAACTCGGTGTTATTCGTAATCAGCGGAAAATTTCCGATCGAATAGGGTATCGAAACATTGAAAAAAGCGAAAAAAAAATTTTTTTAATTTTTTGCCCACTTTTTCGAAAACCTAAAATCCTCGAAATTTCATATAGTCATAACTTGGCTCCCGTTCCATCGATTTTGGGTTTTAACGAGCGTTTTCAAAACGTCTGAAGTAGACTTAGAGAATGCATTTTGGATCATCCCGATTTCTTAACTATTGTAGCCGTGACAGCAGGTTAAATACCGGCGAAAAAAATGAGAAGGGGTATGTATGGAAAAATTTGCAAATATCGATGGTCCGACTTTAAAAATCTGTGAAAAATCGAAAAATAATGATAGCTCAATGATTCATGCGCCATTTTAAAGGGTTTTCGATCACGAAAAGAATGAGCACAGAGTGGGGTCCCAGCTCCATCGGAAAGCACCGTTTCAGCGATTTTAGTGAAGCCACTTCTTTTTCGCCGAAATGCCAAAAAATGTTAAATTCTTTAAATTTACTTTTGGGACGCTATATCGATGTATTTTGACTCGCTGATTACTAATTCAGTACCCGTTTCCTTGAGAAACTCGAAATGTTATTGAAAATCGTCCAAAAAGTGGTTATTTTCGTTTTTCGCCGTTTTCTCATTGAAATATTTAGATTTCGACTAAAAGGGGTGTTATTCGTGATCACCGAAATTTCATTGTTTTTCGCCGTTTTCACTTTGATATTTTGATATTTCGACTAAAACTCGGTGTTATTCGTAATCAGCGGAAAATTTCCGATCGAATAGGGTATCGAAACATTGAAAAAAGCGAAAAAAATTTTTTTTTTTTTTTTTGCCCACTTTTTCGAAAACCTAAAAATCTCGAAATTTCAAATAGTCATAACTTGGCTCCCGTTCCATCGATTTTGGGTTTTGACGAGCGTTTTCAAAACGTCTGGAGTAGACTTAGAGAATGCATTTTGGATCATCCCGATATCTTAATTATTGTAGCCGTGACAGCAGGTTAAATATCGGCGAAAAAAATGAGAAGGGGTATGTATGGAAAAATTTGCAAATATCGATGGTCCGACTTTAAAAATCTGTGAAAAATCGAAAAATAATGATAGCTCAATGATTCAAGCGCCATTTTAAAGCGTTTTCGATCACGAAAAGAATGATCACAGAGTGGGGTCCCAGCTCCATCGGAAAGCAACGTTTCAGCGATTTTAGTGAAGCCACTTCTTTTTCGCCGAAATGCCAAAAAATGTTAAATTCTTTAAATTTACTTTTGGGACGCTATATCGATGTATTTTGACTCGCTGATTACTAATTCAGTACCCGTTTCCTTGAGAAACTCGAAATGTCATTGAAAATCGTCCAAAAAGTGGTTATTTTCGTTTTTCGCCGTTTTCTCATTGAAATATTGAGATTTCGACTAAAACGGGTGTTATTCGTGATCACCGAAATTTCATTGTTTTTCGCCGTTTTCACTTTGATATTTTGATATTTCGACTAAAACTCGGTGTTATTCGTAATCAGCGGAAAATTTCCGATCGAATAGGGTATCGAAACATTGAAAAAAGCGAAAAAAAACATTTTTTTTTTTTTTGCCCACTTTTTCGAAAACCTAAAAATCTCGAAATTTCCAATAGTCATAACTTGGCTCCCGTTCCATCGATTTTGGGTTTTGAAGAGCGTTTTCAAAACGTCTGGAGTAGACTTAGAGAATACATTTTGGATCATCCCGATTTCTTAATTATTGTAGCCGTGACAGCAGGTTGAATATCGGCGAAAAAAATGAGAAGGGGTATGTATGGAAAAATTTGCAAATATCGATGGTCCGACTTTAAAAATCTGTGAAAAATCGAAAAATAATGATAGCTCAATGATTCAAGCGCCATTTTAAAGCGTTTTCGATCACGAAAAGAATGATCACAGAGTGGGGTCTCAGCTCCATCGGAAAGCAACGTTTCAGCGATTTTAGTGAAGCCACTTCTTTTTCGCCGAAATGCCAAAAAATGTTAAATTCTTTAAATTTACTTTTGGGACGCTATATCGATGTATTTTGACTCGCTGATTACTAATTCAGTACCCGTTTCCTTGAGAAACTCGAAATGTTATTGAAAATCGTCCAAAAAGTGGTTATTTTCGTTTTTCCCCGTTTTCTCATTGAAATATTGAGATTTAGACTAAAAGGGGTGTTATTCGGGATCACCGAAATTTCATTGTTTTTCGCCGTTTTCACTTTGATATTTTGAGATTTCGACTAAAACTCGGTGTTATTCGTAATCAGCGGAAAATTTCCGATCGAATAGGGTATCGAAACATTGAAAAAAGCGAAAAAAAAATTTTTTTAATTTTTTGCCCACTTTTTCGAAAACCTAAAAATCTCGAAATTTCAAATAGTCATAACTTGGCTCCCGTTCCATCGATTTTGGGTTTTGACGAGCGTTTTCAAAACGTCTGGAGTAGACTTAGAGAATGCATTTTGGATCATCCCGATATCTTAATTATTGTAGCCGTGACAGCAGGTTAAATATCGGCGAAAAAAATGAGAAGGGGTATGTATGGAAAAATTTGCAAATATCGATGGTCCGACTTTAAAAATCTGTGAAAAATCGAAAAATAATGATAGCTCAATGATTCAAGCGCCATTTTAAAGCGTTTTCGATCACGAAAAGAATGATCACAGAGTGGGGTCCCAGCTCCATCGGAAAGCAACGTTTCAGCGATTTTAGTGAAGCCACTTCTTTTTCGCCGAAATGCCAAAAAATGTTAAATTCTTTAAATTTACTTTTGGGACGCTATATCGATGTATTTTGACTCGCTGATTACTAATTCAGTACCCGTTTCCTTGAGAAACTCGAAATGTCATTGAAAATCGTCCAAAAAGTGGTTATTTTCGTTTTTCGCCGTTTTCTCATTGAAATATTGAGATTTCGACTAAAACGGGTGTTATTCGTGATCACCGAAATTTCATTGTTTTTCGCCGTTTTCACTTTGATATTTTGATATTTCGACTAAAACTCGGTGTTATTCGTAATCAGCGGAAAATTTCCGATCGAATAGGGTATCGAAACATTGAAAAAAGCGAAAAAAAACATTTTTTTTTTTTTTGCCCACTTTTTCGAAAACCTAAAAATCTCGAAATTTCCAATAGTCATAACTTGGCTCCCGTTCCATCGATTTTGGGTTTTGAAGAGCGTTTTCAAAACGTCTGGAGTAGACTTAGAGAATGCATTTTGGATCATCCCGATTTCTTAATTATTGTAGCCGTGACAGCAGGTTGAATATCGGCGAAAAAAATGAGAAGGGGTATGTATGGAAAAATTTGCAAATATCGATGGTCCGACTTTAAAAATCTGTGAAAAATCGAAAAATAATGATAGCTCAATGATTCATGCGCCATTTTAAAGGGTTTTCGATCACGAAAAGAATGAGCACAGAGTGGGGTCCCAGCTCCATCGGAAAGCACCGTTTCAGCGATTTTAGTGAAGCCACTTCTTTTTCGCCGAAATGCCAAAAAATGTTAAATTCTTTAAATTTACTTTTGGGACGCTATATCGATGTATTTTGACTCGCTGATTACTAATTCAGTACCCGTTTCCTTGAGAAACTCGAAATGTTATTGAAAATCGTCCAAAAAGTGGTTATTTTCGTTTTTCGCCGTTTTCTCATTGAAATATTTAGATTTCGACTAAAAGGGGTGTTATTCGTGATCACCGAAATTTCATTGTTTTTCGCCGTTTTCACTTTGATATTTTGATATTTCGACTAAAACTCGGTGTTATTCGTAATCAGCGGAAAATTTCCGATCGAATAGGGTATCGAAACATTGAAAAAAGCGAAAAAAAATTTTTTTTTTTTTTTTTGCCCACTTTTTCGAAAACCTAAAAATCTCGAAATTTCAAATAGTCATAACTTGGCTCCCGTTCCATCGATTTTGGGTTTTGACGAGCGTTTTCAAAACGTCTGGAGTAGACTTAGAGAATGCATTTTGGATCATCCCGATATCTTAATTATTGTAGCCGTGACAGCAGGTTAAATATCGGCGAAAAAAATGAGAAGGGGTATGTATGGAAAAATTTGCAAATATCGATGGTCCGACTTTAAAAATCTGTGAAAAATCGAAAAATAATGATAGCTCAATGATTCAAGCGCCATTTTAAAGCGTTTTCGATCACGAAAAGAATGATCACAGAGTGGGGTCCCAGCTCCATCGGAAAGCAACGTTTCAGCGATTTTAGTGAAGCCACTTCTTTTTCGCCGAAATGCCAAAAAATGTTAAATTCTTTAAATTTACTTTTGGGACGCTATATCGATGTATTTTGACTCGCTGATTACTAATTCAGTACCCGTTTCCTTGAGAAACTCGAAATGTCATTGAAAATCGTCCAAAAAGTGGTTATTTTCGTTTTTCGCCGTTTTCTCATTGAAATATTGAGATTTCGATTAAAACGGGTGTTATTCGTGATCACCGAAATTTCATTGTTTTTCGCCGTTTTCACTTTGATATTTTGATATTTCGACTAAAACTCGGTGTTATTCGTAATCAGCGGAAAATTTCCGATCGAATAGGGTATCGAAACATTGAAAAAAGCGAAAAAAAAATTTTTTTAATTTTTTGCCCACTTTTTCGAAAACCTAAAAATCTCGAAATTTCAAATAGTCATAACTTGGCTCCCGTTCCATCGATTTTGGATTTTGACGAGCGTTTTCAAAACGTCTGGAGTAGACTTAGAGAATGCATTTTGGATCATCCCGATTTCTTAATTATTGTAGCCGTGACAGCAGGTTGAATATCGGCGAAAAAAATGAGAAGGGGTATGTATGGAAAAATTTGCAAATATCGATGGTCCGACTTTAAAAATCTGTGAAAAATCGAAAAATAATGATAGCTCAATGATTCAAGCGCCATTTTAAAGGGTTTTCGATCACGAAAAGAATGAGCACAGAGTGGGGTCCCAGCTACATCGGAAAGCAACGTTTCAGCGATTTTAGTGAAGCCACTTCTTTTTCGCCGAAATGCCAAAAAATGTTAAATTCTTTAAATTTACTTTTGGGACGCTATATCGATGTATTTTGACTCGCTGATTACTAATTCAGTACCCGTTTCCTTGAGAAACTCGAAATGTTATTGAAAATCGTCCAAAAAGTGGTTATTTTCGTTTTTCCCCGTTTTCTCATTGAAATATTGAGATTTCGACTAAAAGGGGTGTTATTCGTGATCACCGAAATTTCATTGTTTTTCGTCGTTTTCACTTTGATATTTTGATATTTCAACTAAAACTCTGTGTAAATCGTAATCAGCGGAAAATTTCCGATCGAATAGGGTATCGAAACATTGAAAAAAGCGAAAAAAATTTTTTTTTTTTTTTTTGCCCACTTTTTCGAAAACCTAAAAATCTCGAAATTTCCAATAGTCATAACTTGGCTCCCGTTCCATCGATTTTGGGTTTTGACGAGCGTTTTCAAAACGTCTGGAGTAGACTTAGAGAATGCATTTTGGATCATCCCGATTTCTTAATTATTGTAGCCGTGACAGCAGGTTAAATATCGGCGAAAAAAATGAGAAGGGGTATGTATGGAAAAATTTGCAAATATCGATGGTCCGACTTTAAAAATCTGTGAAAAATCGAAAAATAATGATAGCTCAATGATTCAAGCGCCATTTTAAAGGGTTTTCGATCACGAAAAGAATGAGCACAGAGTGGGGTCCCAGCTCCATCGGAAAGCAACGTTTCAGCGATTTTAGTGAAGCCACTTCTTTTTCGCCGAAATGCCAAAAAATGTTAAATTCTTTAAATTTACTTTTGGGACTCCATATCGATGTATTTTGACTCGCTGATTACTAATTCAGTACTCGTTTCCTTGAGAAACTCGAAATGTTATTGAAAATCGTCCAAAAAGTGGTTATTTTCGTTTTTCGCTTTTTTCTCATTGAAATATTGAGATTTAGACTAAAAGGGGTGTTATTCGGGATCACCGAAATTTCATTGTTTTTCGCCGTTTTCACTTTGATATTTTGAGATTTCGACTAAAACTCGGTGTTATTCGTAATCAGCGGAAAATTTCCGATCGAATAGGGTATCGAAACATTGAAAAAAGCGAAAAAAAAATTTTTTTAATTTTTTGCCCACTTTTTCGAAAACCTAAAATCCTCGAAATTTCATATAGTCATAACTTGGCTCCCGTTCCATCGATTTTGGGTTTTAACGAGCGTTTTCAAAACGTTCGAAGTAGACTTAGAGAATGCATTTTGGATCATCCCGATTTCTTAACTATTGTAGCCGTGACAGCAGGTTAAATACCGGCGAAAAAAATGAGAAGGGGTATGTATGGAAAAATTTGCAAATATCGATGGTCCGACTTTAAAAATCTGTGAAAAATCGAAAAATAATGATAGCTCAATGATTCATGCGTCATTTTAAAGGGTTTTCGATCACGAAAAGAATGAGCACAGAGTGGGGTCCCAGCTCCATCGGAAAGCACCGTTTCAGCGATTTTAGTGAAGCCACTTCTTTTTCGCCGAAATGCCAAAAAATGTTAAATTCTTTAAATTTACTTTTGGGACGCTATATCGATGTATTTTGACTCGCTGATTACTAATTCAGTACCCGTTTCCTTGAGAAACTCGAAATGTTATTGAAAATCGTCCAAAAAGTGGTTATTTTCGTTTTTCGCCGTTTTCTCATTGAAATATTTAGATTTCGACTAAAAGGGGTGTTATTCGTGATCACCGAAATTTCATTGTTTTTCGCCGTTTTCACTTTGATATTTTGATATTTCGACTAAAACTCGGTGTTATTCGTAATCAGCGGAAAATTTCCGATCGAATAGGGTATCGAAACATTGAAAAAAGCGAAAAAAAATTTTTTTTTTTTTTTTGCCCACTTTTTCGAAAACCTAAAAATCTCGAAATTTCAAATAGTCATAACTTGGCTCCCGTTCCATCGATTTTGGGTTTTGACGAGCGTTTTCAAAACGTCTGGAGTAGACTTAGAGAATGCATTTTGGATCATCCCGATATCTTAATTATTGTAGCCGTGACAGCAGGTTAAATATCGGCGAAAAAAATGAGAAGGGGTATGTATGGAAAAATTTGCAAATATCGATGGTCCGACTTTAAAAATCTGTGAAAAATCGAAAAATAATGATAGCTCAATGATTCAAGCGCCATTTTAAAGCGTTTTCGATCACGAAAAGAATGATCACAGAGTGGGGTCCCAGCTCCATCGGAAAGCAACGTTTCAGCGATTTTAGTGAAGCCACTTCTTTTTCGCCGAAATGCCAAAAAATGTTAAATTCTTTAAATTTACTTTTGGGACGCTATATCGATGTATTTTGACTCGCTGATTACTAATTCAGTACCCGTTTCCTTGAGAAACTCGAAATGTCATTGAAAATCGTCCAAAAAGTGGTTATTTTCGTTTTTCGCCGTTTTCTCATTGAAATATTGAGATTTCGACTAAAACGGGTGTTATTCGTGATCACCGAAATTTCATTGTTTTTCGCCGTTTTCACTTTGATATTTTGATATTTCGACTAAAACTCGGTGTTATTCGTAATCAGCGGAAAATTTCCGATCGAATAGGGTATCGAAACATTGAAAAAAGCGAAAAAAAATTTTTTTTTTTTTTTTTGCCCACTTTTTCGAAAACCTAAAAATCTCGAAATTTCCAATAGTCATAACTTGGCTCCCGTTCCATCGATTTTGGGTTTTGAAGAGCGTTTTCAAAACGTCTGGAGTAGACTTAGAGAATGCATTTTGGATCATCCCGATTTCTTAATTATTGTAGCCGTGACAGCAGGTTGAATATCGGCGAAAAAAATGAGAAGGGGTATGTATGGAAAAATTTGCAAATATCGATGGTCCGACTTTAAAAATCTGTGAAAAATCGAAAAATAATGATAGCTCAATGATTCATGCGCCATTTTAAAGGGTTTTCGATCACGAAAAGAATGAGCACAGAGTGGGGTCCCAGCTCCATCGGAAAGCAACGTTTCAGCGATTTTAGTGAAGCCACTTCTTTTTCGCCGAAATGCCAAAAAATGTTAAATTCTTTAAATTTATTTTTGGGACGCTATATCGATGTATTTTGACTCGCTGATTACTAATTCAGTACCCGTTTCCTTGAGAAACTCGAAATGTTATTGAAAATCGTCCAAAAAGTGGTTATTTTCGTTTTTCGCTTTTTTCTCATTGAAATATTGAGATTTAGACTAAAAGGGGTGTTATTCGGGATCACCGAAATTTCATTGTTTTTCGCCGTTTTCACTTTGATATTTTGAGATTTCGACTAAAACTCGGTGTTATTCGTAATCAGCGGAAAATTTCCGATCGAATAGGGTATCGAAACATTGAAAAAAGCGAAAAAAAAATTTTTTTAATTTTTTGCCCACTTTTTCGAAAACCTAAAATCCTCGAAATTTCAAATAGTCATAACTTGGCTCCCGTTCCATCGATTTTGGGT
Organism: Oxytorus armatus; assembly: GCA_958009045.1. NCBI lineage: Eukaryota > Metazoa > Arthropoda > Insecta > Hymenoptera > Ichneumonidae > Oxytorus > Oxytorus armatus. Next base: position 4,449,992 of record OY253753.1, read on the forward strand.
TTTAACGAGCGTTTTCAAAACGTCTGAAGTAGACTTAGAGAATGCATTTTGGATCATCCCGATTTCTTAACTATTGTAGCCGTGACAGCAGGTTAAATACCGGCGAAAAAAATGAGAAGGGGTATGTATGGAAAAATTTGCAAATATCGATGGTCCGACTTTAAAAATCTGTGAAAAATCGAAAAATAATGATAGCTCAATGATTCAAGCGCCATTTTAAAGGGTTTTCGATCACGAAAAGAATGAGCACAGAGTGGGTTCCCAGCTCCATCGGAAAGCAACGTTTCAGCGATTTTAGTGAAGCCACTTCTTTTTCGCCGAAATGGCAACAGGCCGCCATTTTGTCAAAAATTTTTTTTAACTACCAATTCTGCTACCAGTGCTCAGAATAGTCATACAGATTGAGAATATATATATATTTTTTTTTTTCAGATGCACACAACATCTCCCAGAGTGGGCGCCGATTTCGGCGCACCATGTTGCAACAAGGCAAAAAACTACATGAAAATATTTAAAATAATTTTTTTTTCAACGTACAAGTATTCTCTAAGGATCAATAAATGCAGGTGTAAATTTTCATCAAGACAACTTAAACAGTTTAAACGTTATTGCACATTAGAAATGACGTCAAAAATCTCGCTCTAGGCCAGACTACGGCCTTAATGGTTTTTTTTTTATCGCCCAACTGTGTTTATCCATGATAACAAAACTATGGATGTTCTTTGTAATATTGAAACTTACGTAATTCTTTGAATTGTCATAAATGTGGGATCGATAAAAATTTCTGCGTAGATTCTTAAAATCGACATATTATATTCACGATAGAATCACAAAAAAGTATTCGATCTGCAATTAATTGCAAAATAAATTATACCTCTCAACATTGAATCAGCTTGTTCGATCTCAAATCACGGAATTACAATACATGTCATTCTGTCATTATTTTTAAATATTTCACGCGATAAAATTCCACGTTTCTTGGTACATTGTTATTTTTACTTCTCAGGATTTATTTTTAGAAAATATAGTTTATCGTATTTTTTATTCAATTCATTGATATGTTTTTATTGGCCGTCAGATGTTTGAGCATTGCCGCTGTGGCTAAAGGATTGTCCCTCGGCACCTGATAGTGAGAGAAAAATAAATCGATTCGTTAATCCACTCACTTTATATACACCGGAAAAATATAAATTGTTTTCAATTGAAAAAACAAATTGATTTTAGATGAGCAAAAAGTATTTTTTATCAAGCGGAAGGTCTTCTCAGCTTGGAAAATTGATTTCGATCGAACAGAACTTAATTCATGAAAACAATTTGTTTTCGAACGAAATAAAATGAAAATTGTATCTCTTATGATTGAAATTTAAATAAACTATCTTAGTTTTGCAATAGTGAAATTTTCATCTAAGCCAAATGCATTTTATTCAATTGCAATATATTTTTTTATTTTAACAAATTTATTAATTATCAGCAATATTTATATTCAAGGCGATATCAAAACAAACAAAAAATATTTTTTTTTTAGTAAAGAAAGAGGACTATGTACTAACCATATGACCAGATCTGTTGATCCAGCACATCTTGAAGTTGTTAAACTCCTTGACGTAACCCTCTATAACGCCGTCAACAACAAGTGGAACCCTGGGTGCTTTGTGCCATTCGGTTGAGTTTCTCCACTTGAGATTTTCAACCCACACGACGGTGCCTGTGGCATCGTTTTGGCGATTTATCCAATGAAACAGACAGTCGTACGATTTCACGTGAAATAATTGCCCAAGATTGCAATTTTTTTTCAATCGAAAAACATGGAGGTAATATACTGAAGATTTGTGCTGAATTATCGTAATCGATAAATCGATAAGGTCTCAAGTTCATGGACATTTATATACGTCATAAATTTCATAAAAAAAAATAAACTTGAAAATCTTTAGATAAATCGATGAATTTATGACGGTTACCTGGCGTTGCAACTATCAAGTCCAATTGGCCGGTGAACACAAATACCTTGATGTCGGTCTCGTTCAGCAACTGTTCAACTGCATTTTTTAATTACGAAAATAAACAAAAGAAATTCGATAATTAATAAAGTCACCAATATTAATTGATTTTCTTTTACATTAACGAACGCTAAATGTTTTTCTAATTCAATGAACGCTAATTCAGTCATTGATCGAAGTTAAGGGGGGAAATACGGTTAGACGGTTCAAAAAATCGTTTTTTCAATTTCATAAATTGTTAGTCAAACTATTGAAAAATATGTTCCCAAAATTTTAAATGAAAATTCCGACTCGTTCTATTGTTATAAGCCATTAAGGTAATAGTCTGGTAACTTAAGCCGATTTTCATGTCTTTTTTGGAGGGCATTTTTTTCTAGGAATTAAAAATGGATCGTTTTGAATAATTAGGATGTTTTTATTTACATATTAAAAATACAAAAAAAAATTTTGTTGAAAAAATTTAATAGTTCATTATCATTATTATTATTGATCGAAGTTGCCACCTCGAAAAAAAAGCGCGTGGGTGGCCTCGGTGATTTTGGCTCTTGATGTTATCTGAAATAAAAAATTCTTGATAATTCATAATCTATAGACAAGTCATTCTGGTCGGAACTACTGAAGTTAAATTTCATGGATAAATAACAAAATGGCAAACGTTGGAAAAAAAAAAGTTTTTTTTTTCCGAACAAAATAGCGAACTTTGGAAAAAAAAGTTTTTTTTTCCAAAGTCCGCCATTTTGTTATTTATCCATGAAGACATGTCTATAGATTAAGAATTATCAAGAATTTTTGTTTTCAGATAACATCAAGAGCCAAAATCACCGGGGCCACCCACGCGCTTTTTTTCGAGGTGCCAACTTCGATGAATAATAATAATAATAATAATAAACTATTAAATGTTTCAAAAAAAATTTTTTTCGCATCTTTAATATGTAAATAAAAACATCCTAAATATCCAAAACGATTCATTTTCATTTTCCTACAAAAAAACGCCAAGTTACCAGACTACTACCTTAAGGGGGCAAATAGGGTTAGGACAGCGTTTTCTCAATGATTTTCATGAATTTTTTTATAGTATAAAAAATGAATATAATTTATTGAAACTTTGACAATATTTTATAGTATATACTTAAATATACTATAAAATTTGTATCCATATATTTAAGTATATACAATAAAATATTAGCGACCCCATATTGCTTGTTTTTCTTGGTACTATTTTTTCAAACGCGTTTTTCTGAAAACGACTTTTTTTGAACTTGCGTACACGCTAGTTTGAAAAGTTTTCAACCAATCATTTTGAAAATTGGCAGTTACTTTCTTCATAGTATTGCGCTCTATATGAACCTAAAATCGGAATATTATCATTATTTAAAATAATTTTTTTTTCGCAAATAAAGTTGGAAAAAATGGCAAAAAACCATGTTTTTTTGTTTTGACCCCTGTAAAAAATTCAATTTTCTATTTTTTTGATAGCATTTAGGTTCATATAGAAGAGAGACATATAATGAAAGTAAATTTCAACCTCGTTTGATTTCAGATGAAAATTGCGGCTTCCAGAATGTACGCAAAATGCTGAGTCTGATTGTGACCTGCAATATGGGGTCGCTAATATTTTATAGTATATACTTAAATATATGTATACAAATTTTATAGTATATACTTAAATATATGTATAAAATATTCTCAAAGTTTCAATAAATTATATTCACTTTTTATACTATAAAAAAATTCATGAAAATCATTGAGAAAACGCTGTCCTAACCCTATTTCCCCCCTTAAGCTAATTGCTCGGAATTTTTTTATTCAACGATTTGTGATTGATTATTATGAATTATAAAAATATATATATCGCACCTTGATGTGTAACTGGTTTCATAAAATCGCCAGCTAGTATACTGAAAACTTCGCTACTCTGAGCTCCCCAAATTACTTTGGGACTTATACCAAGGACTTTCCTTACTTCGTTGTTCATCAAATTATTCAAACGTGTATCGCGATCATTGCGAGCCATTCTCACCGACGGCAAAATCGGTTCGAAAATCGTTGATCTTGCTCGACTCGCGTTAACTTTGTACAAAATATTGTAAAAATCAATGTTTCCCGTTAATTGCACTATCACTTGTTCCGTGTAAGCCCATAAATTCGTAGCTCGCGACCATTCCTCGTTATCCACCGCCAGCTTGGTCTCTTTCGCGGCTTTTTCAATTCGATTGAAACCTTCCGTATCTACCATACCCTATAAAAAAAATTACTCAAATAAGGAATAAAATAATCGATCGAATAATTATTAACTGATAAAATTAATTGGTGATAAATTAATTAGTAGAATTATATAATAGTGCATAATGTAATCGATAAAAAATATAAATTTGAAAATGATATACGATGGAAACACAAAATTAACAATTACATAAGAGTGCTTATGTATAGAATTTGAAAAAGAAATGACGACAGTGTAAGACTCACGGTTTGTAGGAGAAAGGGTGCCCAAGATAGTACAGAATCGATTGGCGAGATCCACGAATCAATCATTGCAACACCTCGCAAATTGCTCTTGATGTTTCCAGCCTTTTGTTCCTTTAATACGTTGAATTAAACGTCAGTAATCGTGCATACAATAAAGAAAAATACAAAAAATAGAATGGTCCTATTGGGATATCTTACAATGCCAACAGCAGTATGTATTATAACGAGTGATTGATTAAACGAAACGAAAAAAAAAAATCCACGATAAATTCGTGATTAATGATCATTCAATTCGTACAGGACATATATCTACATATATTTATGACTTAGCACCTTGTACCAGACGAGAGCAAACTCAACGGCCATTTTTCCACCGTAAGACTCGGATGTTATGTAGGTCGGTACTTTCAACCATTGTGGAACTTCGTCGTAAAATCCTCTAATACATTCGAGAAGATCCAAACCAATTTGTTCATTATTCTTGGCGTAGCCGGAAAATTTTTCGCTATGGCTAAATCCAGAACCAACGGGATTGTCGATGAACAGCACATTGTAATCGTTCACCTGTTCGAAGAACGAATAATTAATTAATAATGACTGAACGTTAAAAGAAAAAAAATTCAATTCAATGCAGTACTTTTTTTCGAATCAAAATATTCGTAAATTTTATTTATTAATTATGAGATGCTATAATTTTATTGTTTTCAACGATTGTTGTAATTTGTACCCATGTAAAATTTCTCGGATTCAAATCCAAATCGAGAGGTCCGAGTTCCTCAAAATTTCCATAACCCGTCGAAGATGCACCGGGACCACCTTGTAGCCATATCAGCAACGGTTTATCGTGTACATCCCTTACGTCTTTCGAGGTCGTGTAATAGAGCCACCAAAACATTGTGGCGAAAGGGCGTACCTTTACGTCACCCCATTCTTGTGAACTGCCACCGAAACCCTTTCTTCCTTCAGCTTCGAATCGTCCAGAGTTTAACAAAATCATACAGTTACGTAAAACGGGTATAGTAATTAAACAGGTAAAAAGGCAAATGATCATCGTTCAAAAGAAAATAAAATTTCATAACATTTTTTTAAAATAAGAGTGATCAGGTTGATTTTTGACTCGTGGGGTCATTTCATTCATTTTGGAACTAAATTACCATGTTAGTAAAATTCGATTGTGATTTGGCTACGCTGGTTTTATTCACGTTTTCAAGTAGTCAGCCATAATTAAATAAATTACGATTTTCTTTTGATTTCTCATTTATTCATTAATGACTAGTCATTCGTTTAATTATCTCGTTAAAAACTTATCTCATCTCTTGCGCATTTTTTGTGAGGAAATATCAAGATTATGCAATGGGTATAAAATCATATATGGTATGGCCATGCGAGGTAAATCTATATAATTTAATTGATTTTAATTACTCGGGGTTGGGATACATGACGATGATTCAAGATTTCACAACGTATATATATGTAGTGTAGCTCCTGGAAGTTTGGTGACACTTTTTTTTTTATTGACAATAATTTCAACTGGCCGGATATATGAGAAAGATAATTTTTGTCAATTTCGACTAATTCGCTATAATCAGATATTTTTGTAGAGAGCAATCTTAAATTAGTCCTGCGTTTTTAATTAGCCAGAAAATATGTGAATAAAAAAACATTCGCGTAATTGAACAGCCATTTAAAAATCTTTGACAGTTAGTTTAATAGCATCTCTCTCTCCCTGTCTCACCGTGAAAAAAGCCACCAACGAAGATTAGCAATTGCAGACATGCGATTGTCGCCAATCCTTTGCCCAGTAACATTGCAGGTAGTATCGCTATTCGATGCACACAAAAAAAAAAAAAACAACCTTACTCTCCTATCGTATTTGAAATAATGGAAACAACAATTCGGATCGTGGAAAGAAAATCGCGACCATGGTCTCACTGATTAGATAGACCGAACGTAAGAAAATGTGTCCCTCTCACCGATTCTTCTTATCGGTCGAAAAACAAGATTAAACTTATCGGAATCGTTGTTACGTCGATCTTCGACTACTTTATACATTCCGATCTCTTGCTACTTTATACATTATATTTTCTGACCGAATTCCTCTCACGTCCCGACATCTCCGAAGTTTCTACAATACTTAAGGTAAGTAGTCTGGTAACTTAAGGGAATTTCCTGTCTTTTTTGGAGGGCGTTTTTTTGTAGGAAAATAAAAATGAATCGTTTTGGATATTTAGGATGTTTTTATTTACATATTAAAGATACAAAAAAAAATTTCTTTGAAAAAATTTAATAGTTTATTATTATTATTATTATTGATTGAAGTTGGCACCTCGAAAAAAAAGCGTGTGGGTGGCCCCGGTGATTTTGGCTCTTGATGTTATCTGAAATCAAAAGTTCTTGATAATTCTTAATCTATAGACATGTCATTCTGGTCGGAACTACTGAAGTTAAATTTCATGGATAAATAACTAAACAAATAATAAATAATAATATTTCTAATAAATAATATATAGTATATAATATATAATATATAATATATAATATATAATATATAATATATAATATATAATATATAATATATAATATATAATATATAATATATAATATATAATATATAATATATAATATATAATATATAATATATAATATATAATATATAATATATAATATATAATATATAATATATAATATATAATATATAATATATAATATATAATATAATATCTAATATATAATATAATAAGTAATAAATAATATTTCTAATAAATAGTATTTTGTTATTTATTCACGAAATTTAACTTCAGTAGTTCCGACCAGAACGACATGTCTATACATTAAGAATTATCAAGAATTTTTGATTTCAGATAACATCAAGAGCCAAAATCACCGGGGCCACGCACGCGCTTTTTTTCGAGGTGCCATTTTCTATCAATAATAATAATAATAATAATAAACTATTAAATTTGTTCAAACAAATTTTTTTTTGTATCTTTAATATGTAAATAAAAACATCCTAATAATCCAAAACGATTCATTTTTATTTTCCTACAAAAAAACGCCCTCCAAAAAAGACATGAAAATCGGCTTAAGTTACCAGACTACTAACTTAATCGCGATTAAAGAAACTAATTTAATCTTTACTTGCGCTTCGAAATTTTTCTGATATCTCAACACGAGACAAAAATGTGTCAAAGAGTAAAATATTGATATTACATTCTTTTCGAGTTTTTCGTCATTTAAAACTTATCTTTTACTTTAGTTCGCACTAACGCTGGGTTTCTCGGTTCTTATTCACTGGCGTGACGAACGTAAACTGGAAGCACATTTGGTACCAACCTGAATAACTGATACATGTCGTGGATTTTTAAATTGTGCCTTTTTCTATTTATTTAATCATTGTCCTGTGTAAAAGTGTTCGTTGAATGGATACAGTATTTTCAGAAGTTCTAATCTAAAGAGTTCATAGGCTTCGTACTATCTTAATTCATTCAATTTCTAATCATTGCTTGAACGCTTATATTTGTCGCGCACGTGACAAGCTGATTCAAATAAAAGTGCTAAGGCCATCAGCATATGTGTGTGAGATTAGCATATCAGTCTTCAGCATGTAAAAAACTATATAGAGTTCCAATTTCGTGCAACCTGGTTCTATACTTACTGATAGATTCTATTAGTTCTGGTTATTTAATGACAAAAAATCGAAATTGAAAAGAAACATATCTTAACTTTGCGTAGTGTATTATTTTCAAAATTTATACGATTAAATTTTATAGCTTTTTTTGAGATCACACTTGATCTGTTCCGTCATTTTCTTATCCAAATCATTCAGTTTACTGTCGTAAAGGCTTATTTAAATTAAATAAATTATTTTTTCTGGTAAAAAATCACTTGTTCGACGATTTTTATCGACAGTTTCAGTTTTTAGGAGGAATGGGTAGTGGATTCGTGATCAGGCGATAAAAATATATCGATGTAGCGTCCTAAAAGAAAATTCAAAAATTCAAAATTTTTTTGCATTTCGGCCGAAAAGCAGCGGCTTCACTAAAATCGCTTTAACGTTGCTTCCCGCTGGAGTTGGAACCCCACTCTGTGCTCATTCTTTTCATGATCGAACATCCTTTAAAATGGCGCTTGAATCATTGTGCTATCATTATTTTTCGATTTTTCACAGATTTTTAAAGTCGGACCATCGATATTTGCAAATTTTTCCATACATACCCCTTCTCGTTTTTTCGCCGATATTTAACCTGCTATCACGGCTACAATAATTAAGAAATCGGGATGATCCAAAATGCATTCTCTAAGTTTACTCGAGACGTTTTGAAAACGCTCGTCAAAACCCAAAATCGATGAAACGGGAACCAAGTTATGACCATTTGAAATTTCGACATTTTTAGGTTTCCGAAAAGGTGGGCAAAAAATGAAAAAAAAATTTATTTATTTTTTTCAATGTTTCGATACCCTAATCGATCGGAAATTGTTCCGCTCATTACGAATAACACCGAGTTTTTGTCGCGAATTCAAAGAATCAATGGGAAAAACACGAAAAAATGTTAGTGACTATTAAAAAATTGTTAAAGACTAGAACTCTTCTCGAATTCATGGATGACTACCATAACTATTATTTAGAGCTAGAAACTAGCGCAGAACTGCCCATCAGCATATCACAATTGTATACCTTAGATATTGTAATGAAGTTATTATCATATAATTATTTTTTTCAATTTCGGTTTTTGCTTATAAAAAAAGAAAAAAAAAATTCAACCGACTCTCTTATCCCCAATTGCGAGCTCTCGTGACGTAAAGCCGGCGTCAAAGATTCCGAAATTTCACATTTCGAAGGTCAAGTTTGCCGCAGTTACTTTGGAACGCGACACTGGAAAGTGCGTGAAAGGAGGCTGTGGCGTCTCCGCCGTTTATCTCTCTATCTCCCTGTCTTTGTTAATCGTTCAAGTTATGTACATCGAAAAATAGAATGAATTAAATTTCCGTCCCCTATAACGCAATGGAGCAACTTTTTTTTCTACATTCCTTCAATTATTAAAAAAAAATTTAATCCTTCTGTTGCGATGTCAGATAGTCGAATGCAAATACCATCCGATTGATCCTAATTTACCGAATATAATTGCACCCTCGGCGCCGCCTTCGAATTCATCATAAATATGCAATTAATTAAGGTAGTAATCTGGTAACATGCCGATTTTCATGTCTTTTTTGGAGGGCGTTATTTTGTAGGAAAATAAAAGTGAATCGTTTTGGATATTTAGGATGTTTTTATTTACATATTAAAGATACAAAAAAAAAATTTTTTTGAAAAAATTTAATAGTTTATTATTATTATTATTAATGATCGAAGTTGGCACCTTGAAGATGGCAGCCCGGGTCCTAACTTTTTTTTCTACTGAACCGATTGCTTTCAAATTTTAACAAGCTACTCCACACACTTATAGTTCACGTCGGAACTCCCGAGAAATTTTTTCACCCCTAACTTTTTATTTTACAACCCCTTCTTTGCTAAAATAAAAGGACTTTAGCAAAGAAGGGGTTGTAAAATAAAAAGTTAGGGGTGAAAAAATTTCTCGGTAGTTCCGACGAGAACTATAAGTGCATAGAGTAGCCTGTTAAAATTTGAAAGCAATCGGTTCGGTAGAAAAAAAGTTAGGACCCGGGCTGCCAACTTCGAGGTGCCAACTTCGAACAATAATAGTAATAATAAACTATTAAATTTTGTCAAAATAAAATTTTTTCGTATCTTTAATATGTAAATAAAAACATCATAAATATCCAAAACGATTCATTTTTATTTTCCTACAAAAAACGCCCGCCAAAAAAGACATGAAAATCGGCTCAAGTTACCAGACTACTAACTTAAGTCAGATAACATTCCGTTAATTATTTATACCCTATCGATATATCATAAAAATACTTTATCAAATTTAGTAACTACCCATAAAAAATTAAGCAACCACTTTATCGATTTTTTTTTAAATTTACTTAATCGAACTCTTTCTTTGCTTATATTTGATTAAACAGTTTCTTTGTTTTTTTTTCTTCTTGACATCCAGTTAGTACAGTAGAAAGTTGAGTATACAGTTGCCCTCGAGGCTATCACGGCAGTTTGAGACTGAAAGTGAACGCGATCGAGATTCGATCGTCTGCGGAGCAAGAGATAGACGATCGGATGCTAGAAGTGTCGTGATTAATTAGGAAAAAAAAAAAAAAACAATATCGAAAGTCCCGAGGACCGAATATTCAATGGATCAACAGATGCGTTGACGAGAGCTCGTTTATGGATTTTTGTTTCTAGCTTTTTTTTTGCTTTGCAATATTATACGAGTTACCCATTTATCTGTTTGACGAATTTTTTCCGTCCAAACGACCGACGACTCACGAGAACGCATTACTCGCAGTCTTTATATCTCGTAGTTCGAGATGAGGGTTAGAGAGAAATTTTCTTCGAACCCTGATTCACGTGTTCTATGCTCGAGAATTTCATGTAACTGATGTTTGTCCTTTAGATGTTAATTTGGCCTCTCGGATTGTTCGGGGCTTACGCAATACGTTACCGCGCCAGATAAAAGGGTTTTTTTTTTCTATATATGTTCGTACTGGACAAATCCTATTCAAGACGCGGATTAGCCACCGATCACGTTAATAAACTTAATGATAATTCAGAATTAATTATATTCTTTTACAAACGAATATACTGATGTATCTTTTATTCGGTCTTAGCTATTTTTTTTTAAATATATAATCACTCGTAATGACTGTCTCGTTGGAAAAACGTTTTTTACAAATAATTTTTCATCAGAATATGATACGTCGTAAAGTAGAAATAGAAAGTGTTTAATGTTCCATGAACTTTCATCTCGACAATTTTTTTTTTCAAAATAATTTGTTGACTTGTCGATAATTTAGAGTCCGGAGTATATTCGAACGATTTACATGAGTCAATGATATATTTATAAAAAATAAGTTACATATTAACGCAGGATTCTAGTTTGAGACTTTGAAAAAAATCGAAGTTTTCTTTTTACATTTTTCGAAAGTAAATGTATTCAAGAATATTCTCTTCAAATTTTAAATCGATTTAAGCAGTCTAACTGTATTTTTCCGCCCCTCAAACGTAACTACCTGAGCGGGCTAATTCGACGCGCTGAAACTTTGAACGCGTTTATCTCGAAACTACTTTTTCACTCCGCTTTGTGCTAAAATTTCCGAAACTACCGAACCGATTGTTATGAAAATTTAACCACATATTCTGGACATCTATGGCAACCGGCTGAACTAGAATTATTTAAAATCGTTGATTTTTACTTTTTTTTTTCGGCAAAAAGCAGTGAAAAATACAATTTTTTGTTTTCATTTTTTTTCGCCGCCATTTTGTTATTTTTGTATGTACATTAGAAATTCTAGTTCAGTCGGCTGCTAGTGATATATTGAATCTAAAAATTCAAAATTTTTTTGCTTTAGATTGTCCATTTTCGAAATTTCAACACCAGCGCAGACTCACCTACTAATCGAGGCGTTGTATTCAAATGGTATTTTTGTATGTTAAAATTACATAAAATATATAATTAATTTAAAAAAAATGTATTTCAAGAGTGTATTTATTGAGCCTAACAAACCCTACATCAATATCTTTATTCTTAATATCATTAAAAATTCATAAAAATAGCCTTTTGTTTCGAGCGCCCAAAGTAGAATCCTGCCTTAAGGGGGGAAATAGGGTTGGACGTTTCAAAAAATCGATTGTTTTTAAATTTCATAAATTGTTGGTAAAACTACTGAAAAATATGTTCCTAAAATTTTGAATGAAAATTCCGACTCGTTCTATTGTTATAAGCCATTAAGGGGCTTAGGGCAATAGGGTTAGGACAGCGTTTTCTCAATAATTTTCATAAATTTTTTTATAGTATAAAAAATGAATATAATTTATTGAAACTGAGAATATTTTATACATATATTTAAGTATATACTATACATTTTTTATACATATATTTAAGTATATACTATAAAATATTAGCGACCCCATATTGCTTGTTTTTCTTGGTACTATTTTTTCAAACGCGTTTTTCTGAAAACGACTTTTTTTTAACTTGCGTACACGCTAGTTTGAAAAGTTTTCAACCAATCGTTTTGAAAATTGGCAGTTACTTTCTTCATAGTATTGCGTTCTATATGAACCTAAAATCGGAATATTATCATTATTTAAAATAATTTTTTTTTTGCAAATAACGTTGTAAAAAATGACAATGAATCATGCTTTTTTGTTTTGACCCCTGTAAAAAATTCAATTTTCTATTTTTTTGATAGCATTTAGGTTCATATAGAAGAGAGACATATAATGAAAGTAAATTTCAACCTCGTTTGATTTCAGATGAAAATTGCGGCTTCCAGAATGTACGCAAAATGCTGAGTCTGATTGTGACCTGCAATATGGGGTCGCTAATATTTTATAGTAGATACTTAAATATATGTATAAAAATTTTATAGTATATACTTAAATATATGTATAAAAATTTTATCGTATATACTTAAATATATGTATACAAATTTTATAGTATATATTTAAATATATGTATAAAATATTCTCAAAGTTTCAATAAATTATATTCATTTTTTATGCTATAAAAAAATTCATGAAAATCATTGAGAAAACGCTGTCCTAACCGTATTTCCCCCCTTAAGGGAGAAAGAAAAAGAACGTTCTGTTACACGCGTGTTTTATCCCGATGTCGATTATCCCGCGGAGAGTTCGCAACAGCCCGAAAATTATAATTTTATAACTCGAATATCTCGTTTAGATAAACAGAATGTTCAGAGATTGACATCGTGCTGGTTTTTTTTTCTCTCTCTCTCTTTTATCTTATCATTTTCATATGTCCAGGATTTTGCAAATTTCGACGGGGCATACGCACCACACAGAGTTCGGTGAAAGTCATCGTCTACCGTTTACAGAATATATATGTATACCACATTCAGACGCAAGCCATTCGTTTTCACTCGTATAATAATATATCTGAAATTGTAAAGGATTTTTTTTTCCATCGAGGTCGGGGTGGGTTCGAACTTCTGGAATTTAAAATTAGAGAGATTGTTCGATAATCTGCGGAATTCACAAAAAATCGATGCGAAATATCATGTTGATCCCGATGGCCTCCTAAAGCGCGCCCCGAGTCTCTTTGCTTTTCTTTTTCTTTTTATAATCCCACACACACAGTTCGACCTGTGACGATAATTTACTATCATGAATCATTCATCGTATATGGGACATAAATTCTCGACGTTAACGTTGCAAAGTGAATGTTTTTTTTTTCCTTCGTGGCATTATTAAGATGATGCAAAATTTCTTGAAAATTTATAATAAATATGTTGAAAGTGATGTTACGCTGCGACAACATTTAATAAAGAGAATGGACAAGGATATTTCGGCGAAATGTGAATTAATTACATTTCGTTAATGTTGCAATTACGTAAATTTTATTAAATGCCAAAAAATATATTTGTTTGAAAGAACGGTTAAAACGAAAATGCAATATCATTTTCATCTTATTTGTAATGAATTAATTTTAACTAATTTCAATAAAAGTAAAGATAATTGAATTTGTACATTGCATTAAAATAGAGAAAAAATTTCAGAAATTGCCTCGGGTTTTTCTTCCTAAAATAAATTCTCGATAATCATGACAACCGATTCGTTTTCAATGGCGTCGTAAGGCCGTGAACGAGTTTGACTATCTTTTTTCGCACTTCTCACGCGCTCTCACTCTCTCTCTCTCTCTCTCAATCTATCTTTCTATTCTTGATGTGAACGCGCGTAAAGTCATTGCATCAGCTTAGTGAGAATGATTTGAAGTGCGAGCGCGGCAGCAACGACAGTTTGTCGCGTTTGTGATTAATTAAAATTGCGTGCATCGAGCCAAGTGTTGATTAACGTGTGACGCTCGTCGTATGAATCGTGATTTGTGCGGTTGTTCTGTTACTTAACGACTTAAACGTACAGTCATGTGAAAATATCACCAAATTGATATTTCAATTAAATAAAAAAAAAAATTGTATATCATAATTAGTGAATGGTCATACATTTAATTTGTTTGTCACTAACGTTTTCAGTAATAATACAATAAAGGTTAAATGACAATTGAAAAGAAGAATAACGTTATTTCGAAAATTTGATTTTTTTCCATCGTTAGGCGTCAATTTTTTTTTGTTTACTATTACGAATCTCTGATTAACAAAAAGATAAATGAACAATAAGGTCACTGGGGTTTATGAAAAATTGTCAAAAAGTTCACTAGGGTTTATGAAATATTGTCAAAAAGTACATTTTACAAGAAACAAAAATGAATTACCGTGAAATATTGTTTTACGCATGAGTGTACATTCTTTTAAACTTGTTTAATTTTTTTTTTCACTTCCTAATTCGCGATCCGAGCGAGATATAATGGCAACGTGCCACGAAGCACATAATACACTAGTCATAAATAGTGTCGATTCGTATGAGATGCACGATTGTCCTCATATGGTATCGCCATAAATTCCTAGCAACGAATTGCGTAGCCATCAGCGATCGGTGCACACAATACTCGTTTATGGCGATGCGTCGGTCGTTTAGACTTTCGCAATTCTTACTCAAACAGATTTTTGTTCTTTTTTTTTTCATCGTCTCTCTACGAAATTCTTCTTTTTTTTTTCGATCTTTCCTCGTCTTTCGTCATCGGTCGTTTCGGAGTAAATCGAAATAAATGTTTCGCCAAGTTTCGCCATTTTTTTCCGCTCAAAATGTACCGCGAAAACTATCAACGAAAAATGTAAGCTAGTAGTCTGGTAACTTAAGGCAGTCGTCTGGTCTAGAGCGAGATTTTTGACGTCATTTCTAATGTGCAATAACGTTTAAACCGTTAAAGTTGTATTGATGAAAATTTACACGTGCATTTATTGATCCTTAGAGAATACTTGTACATTGAAAAAAAAAATTATTTTAAATATTTTCATGTAGTTTTTTGCTTTGTTGCAACATGGTGCGCCGAAATCGGCGCCCACTCTGGACGATGTTGTATGCATCTGAAAAAAAAAATATATATATTCTCAATCTGTATGAGTATTCTGAGCACTAGTAGCAGAATTAAGTCGAACAATAATTTTGCCGACATTTTATAACTCGTCGAATATGAAAATGTATGAAATGTATGTATGAAATATCATTAATGAAAGTTCAACAGGCCGCGATTTTGTCAAAAATTTTTTTTAAGTACCAATTCTGCTACCAGTGCTCAGAATACTCATACAGATTGAGAATATATTTTTTTTTTTTTTTTCAGATGCATACAACATCGTCCAGAGTGGGCGTCGATTTCGGCGCACCATGTTGCAACAAGGCAAAAAACTACATGAAAATATTTAAAATATTTTTTTTTTTAATATACAAGTATTCTCTAAGGATCAATAAATGCACGTGTAAATTTTCATCAAGACAACTTCAACGGTTTAAACGTTATTGCACATTAGAAATGACGTCAAAAATCTCGCTCTAGACCAGACGACTGCCTTAAGCCGATTTTCATGTCTTTTTTGGAGGGCGTTTTTTTGTAGGAAAATAAAAATGAATCGTTTTGGATATTTAGGATATTTTTATTTACATATTGAAGATACAAAAAAAAATTTGTTTGAAAAAATTTAATAGTTTATTATTATTATTATTTATCGAAGTTGGCACCTCGAAAAAAAGGCGCGTGGGTGGCCCCGGTGATTTTGGCTCTTGATGTTATCTGAAATAAAAAATTCTTGATAATTCTTAATCTATAGACATGTCATTCTGGTCGGAACTACTGAAGTTAAATTTCTTTTTATTTTACAACCCCTTTTTTGCTAAAATAAAAGGACTTTTTTTCCAAAGTCCGCCATTTTGTTATTTATGCATGAAATTTAACTTCAGTAGTTCCGACGAGAATGACATGTCTATAGATTAAGAATTATCAAGAATTTTTCATTTCAGATAACATCAAGAGCCAAAATCACCGGGGCCACCCACGCGCTTTTTATTCGAGGTGCCAACTTCGATCAATAATAATAATAATAATAAACTATTAATTTTTTTCAAAAGAATTTTTTTTTGTATCTTTAAGGGAGAACACCACTGTGACCCCCTGTTTTTTTTTCACATTTTTCAAGAATTTTTTTTCGTGGGAAAAAAAAGAGATATTCGAAAAATTTTGTTGGGTTTTGTTCCTTGTTTATTAATGTATCAAAAAACATTTTTTTCACATTTTTCACGCCGCATGGTGGCGCTGGGGAAGCTCTTGCGTCAGGTGCTGTCATTTCCGCGGCACGCAGCAGAACTCTCTTCAACGTCGATCTGAAAAAAAATACCGAGTGTTTTCGTTAAAAATATGATATTTTGAAGAGAAGTACACAGGGGATTTGGAAAAATATTGTTTTTAAAAAAATAGGCACGCCTTTGAAATTAACGTTAATTTTAAAGGCGTGCCTATTTTTTTTAAAACAATATTTTTCCAAATCCCTGTGTACTTCTCTTCAAAATATCATATTATTAACGAAAACACTCGGTTTTTGGTTACAAGTTCAGTGTTTTTATTTTGTTTCGTCATTGGACTATTTATCTTCGTAACACTGTTATTTATTGTTATCACGAAATATCGATGTTCCGTTTGGTCTTTTGAACGAATTAGATTTCATCAGGTGTTCGTTCGTCCTGAAAAAAAAAAATATGTTTGTCCAACTTCGCGACACTGTTTTTTTTAATCATTTTCACAAAGTACTTTTTTTTTCTCACTCCTGTTCTCGCGTCGTCGCGCAATAAGTACTTGTCGTTATTTTATGCACTCCGTGTACTTTTCTTCCTCGCCGTAAAAAAGTATCCGCGCGATTTTTATCTCCTTTTCTCTGTACAACTCACAAAAGTGCTGGCTCCATCAATTTTCCGAATTATTTCAAAACTCATCTGTCAAAGAAATAAAATAGAAAATTTTCTTTTTATTTCTGCGAGAATTGTCGCAGGTCCGGGCAACAATACGTTCGTTAGTCATGTATATATATATACGTAGAATAGTCGAGCTGGTAAAGTAACGTATCGTTACTTCGACACGCTTCGCGTTTGTCGCTTGTTCTTCGTGTCACGTAAGAAAACGCTCGAAATCGAGGCGTGCCCTCGTTCGTACGTTTTGCTTCTGGTTTCTTCGTCGTCGTCGTTGTCGTCGTCGTAGACAGGTACGTTCGCAGCATCCTAATTATTACATAGCAAAACTGGTATATAACATTGTCGAGTAAGGAATTTATAACAAGGACGAATTATACGATGGAAGGAAGAACTCGACTATGTAAACTTACACTCCCACTTTCTTCCTACGCATTTCTTTTTTCTTTCACCTTCCCCTCTATCGTGAATTCGGAAATAGCGTTTTGGTGTCGAGAAGAATAAAAAAACTAATGTAATTTCAATAAATATTATCTAGCGAGGCAAGGATGGCGAGAGGATTTCTATAAGTGTAATCGAATAATAGCCCAGTCTAAATAGTAGATTGGATAGGTGTATGAAAAAAAAAAACCGACAATTTAGTTATTAGATTAACATTCAAGCGCGAAACATAAGAAAAAACATATTAGCATAGACGTCGAATAAGTTTTTTTTCTTCCTCTCGTAATTTCACAATCTCTTCCTTTTGTTTGCTCATCCGGAATATACACTTTCGATTTCTTTCTATGCCTCATACTACGCACTTCACCTATTTCTTTCAACTATTCGGTCATGTATATAGATATATCTCTAGTACGACGAGAACTCAAGTATATGTGGTGTATGTAATTTTCACGTAAAGAGGCGAGGTGCGGATAACTCTTCCCGGGTGGAAAGTGCAAAATCACGTCACGAAAGAGTTTTGCTAACTTCTCGGATTTTTTTGCCTGTTTCACTACGAGAATTTCTCTCTTTCTCTCGATTTTATTTCCGGGTATTTGTTATGACGGCGATACGAAAGTTTTGGTAGGCGAAATACAGAAAAAAAAAAAAAAAAACTTACCGACTCGTAATTATCCAATCGACGAAACGAAAAAAAAAAATTAATTTTATATAATTAACGACGAGCGTTCGACTCGTGCGATAATTATTAAAGAATAAATTCGATTATGGAGACTCGATGTATGCCAGTGTGTTAACAGCATTTATTTTCACCGAACAGCGGCGGCCAGGATCGAATTTTAAATTTATCTAACATTTCACATCTTGTTTCACGCTTTGACGTCAATTAAGGCCTTACATACGCGAAGATTTCAAAATTTTTAATTCTTTTATTATTTTTGATTTTCATTAGTCTGAACTGTTAGGAATATTTTAAGCTTTACAGAATTGAAAAATTCCAAAAATTGCTATTAAATAAGGTAAGATTGCATTTATAATAGATACCGTGCGGCGCGCCCGACCGGCAACTTCAAAGCCGTTTTTTCACGATTCACTTTTTTGAACCTTGTGAAAATTCTAACTCTTGAACAAAGGTTCAGATCGCTTTGAAATTTTTACAACGTATTCTTAGTATCATCACTTATCGTGTGAACCACAGAAACAAAAATTTCAATGACACAAAAAAATATAAAAAATAAAATACCGACAGAGAATTGAGTAAAAAAATTTTAAGTTTCGAATTTTTATTATTTATTAATAATTTTTTTTTAATCATATTGTTGGTTCACACTGAAGATACATTCATTATGCAATTATAAATATATTCATTTTTTTTTTCAGACACCCACATCGATGCCGAGAACTTTCACCATGAACGCGCGCGCAAAAAAAAATACATTGCTTTATTATGTTATATCTCCGCCATTTGTTAATATTTCTGATTTTTTTTACATATACATAACCATGTGCATAAATGATCTGTAAAAAAAATGTTGTCAATATATTCGTCATTTTTTTTTAACCGCGTCTAGAAAAGTACCTTCAAAAATCGGCGAAATCGCGTATATAATGCCTCAAGGGGGAAATAGGGTTAGGGCAGCGTTTTCTCAATGATTTTCGTGAATTTTTTTATAGTATAAAAAATGAATATAATTTATTGAAACTTTGAGAATATTTTATACATATATTTAAGCATATACTATAAAATTTTTGAAGAATTTCCTTGAAAAACACCGAAAATATTAGCGACTCCATATTGCAGGTCACAATCAGACTCAGCATTTTGCGTACCTTCTCGAAGCCGCAATTTTCATCTGAAATCAAACGAGGTTGGAATTTACTTTTATTAGATGTCTCTCTTCTATATGAACCTAAATGCTATAAAAAAAATAGAAAATTGAATCTTTTACAAGGGTCAAAACAAAAAAGCATGATTTTTTGCCATTTTTTACAACTTTATTTGCAAAAAAAAAAAATTATTTCAAATAATTTAGGTTCATATAGAGCGCAATACTATGAAGAAAGTAACTGCCAATTTTCAACACGATCGGTTGAAAACTTTTCAAACAAGCGTGTACGCAAGTTAAAAAAAATAGTCGTTTTCAGAAAAACGCGTTTGAAGGCCTGAAGGAGAGCAACTCACTTTAATGGCTTATAACAATAGAACGAGTCGGAATTTTCATTTAAAATTTTGGGAACATATTTTTCAATAGTTTTACTAACAATTTATGAAATAAAAAAAAATCGCTTTTTTGAACCGTCTAATCCTATTTCCCCCCTTAATTGATAAAAGACTTCGTTGAACTTGAGAGAGATCAAAAGTTTTTGAGATATGCATTTCTTAACATTCATTTTTTATTTACAAAATTTATGTATTCTGTAAAACCTGTTATATCAGAAAGTTTTCGATAATCAATCAGAATTCTGCGTTTTTGAGATACTGTGAGAAAAACGTCCCGTTGAATATTAAACATGGGGGAGAATGCGTAGAAGTAGAAACGAGAATGATTGTGACGCGAATTAACGGTTATTGGCTTATCGCGCGGTTTTCGTAATAAAATATACATTGAGCTTCACTTCCTGAAATTCAGAAGATCTAACGGGTTGATGCTCGGAACGAGAAACTGAAACACTGACCTCTCTCATGCTTTCTATCCGATAGTAACATGCATAAAATTAAACACACATTCACACCGTGATTCTATATACCCGCATAATGAAGAGGGAAGCGTATCCATCATGAAAGATACATTATTGTTCGTGTAAAAAATATATCTATATAGCTGCCAATCCGAGGTTTGTTATTAAACAAATTATGAATCGAGAGTTGAGGAAAAGTCGTGGTGTCGTCCCGCCCGCTGTGAGAGCCCCAAGAGGATAGATACAGGAAATTCATTACCAAAGTTGTCCTTCCACCAGGAGGACTTTATTGCTGCAGAGATTCGTGAAAGTGATAGTCGTTAGTTCGCCGACTTTGCAAATTGAAGCCGTTGACAAACTACACATTATTCTTGGGTCTTCATTCTCCTGTCGTGATGTGAACAAAACAAAAAAAAATTAAATGTATTTTTTAAAACAAATTTATGTGCATAAGTCGGAAGTGCTCATCGGTAGAAAAGTAAAAATTCTCTTACGGAAATCGAGATGAAATAGGTGTGTTCTAGAGGTTATAGGGGGCGAGGAGGATGAGGAGGAGGTAAAGAGAAAAAAAATCACAAATACACATGCAGGTCATTGACGTTCACGCGACGCGAGTCTCTTAGAGCATGTACGAGATTGGATCCGCGGACACTGGTACTACCGTACAACCGCGCGCATCGCGATGCGAATGACGACGCGATTTCTAAACTGGGCAAAACGTCGTCTCCCGCGGAGAGTATATGGCTCTCGCGTGTGCACATCCTAATTGCTTCGAGGATGTAGCTTCAACGGCCGTATAATTGCACAGACCTATGGATCGAACAGCCGGTGTGACTGTTTGCAAATTCGTTGCGAATCGTCCAAGTGCGAAGGCTCGTTAGGAAGTTTCGACTAACTTTTTTGTTTCTTTTTTTTCTATTTTTTTACAGTCAACTAGGTACAATTTTTTAAAAGCAATTACATTATTTTGTAAATGTAAATTAATGAACAACGAAATAATGAAATATCCATGCAAGCGATGAATCTTACTACTATAATAAATCTGAAGAGTTTTGTTCGAATGTTTGTATGTTTGTTTGAACGCGCTTATCTCGGGAAATACTAATCCGATTTCGAAAATTCTTTTTGCATTAGATAGCCCGTTAATTCGGGAAGACTTTACGCTATATAACTTTATGCTATGTCCCGAAGGAACAACCGCGGCGCGTTGAATCGAGGGACGGAAATTTAACGCGGGATGAAACCGCGGTGGACAGCTCGTCGAGTATAAAATTGTATTATTGAATTAAAGTATTTTTGGAAAAATTGAATAACATTAATTGTTGTGCTACCAATTAGGTATTTTGTAATTTAATTAAGTAAATTATATAATATATTTAATATGGCTGAATAGTATTTTCAAAGTTGTCTTATGAAAAGATTTTTTTTTTCGCTTAACTTTGCCTCGTATATTCCAGCGTTAGTTGACTCATGGATAAAAAAAAATAGATCTGTATCGAAAGGTTCTCTGGTAGACTGTGCAATAATAAGCCTTGCGACACGCCGCGACGATTATACCATTAGAGTTCGGATTAGTTGGAACTGATAACCTCAGCGCTTTCTCCGCGATATCGCGAAACGCACGCACTACTGTGTATTCGCGATTCAGGTCCTGATGGTCACACCTCCGTGGGACATATATGAAACTAAGCATATAGGGAAGCGTTTTATATCGTTAGTCAGAGATCAGAAAGATCAACCGAATTCACTGATCTCGAAGAATTTGTGCTCGTGAGAATTTGCTTTCGGTGAGAGTTTTAAACGTTTCGGCGCAATGTCACGTGAGAATACTCGTAATTCTTACAGGAGATTACAGGGCGGAAATTAAATATACAGTCGCGATGATTCAACAAACACAAAATGATTAATTAGGAATTTGATTTTGTCAATTCGATTATATACCCACGTAGAAAAATTCTAACGGCCGATCGTTGTGCCAATACTGGTTGCCGTCGTGCCGGTACTGGCTGCCAGTATTGGGCCAGTACAGATTCGGTACAGGAGTGTAATAGCCGGCCGTTATACTGGCACCAACGGTCGGGCCAGTACCGGTTACTTAATTGGCCTGAACTTTGGCCCGGACTTTGGCTCGGACTTTGGCTCTGACTTTGGACCAGACTTTGGCGCGAACTTCGGCCCAGATCTGGCAAACTTCTGACTTACTACTGGCACCAACGGTCGTACCAATACTGGTTATTTCATTGGGCCGGATCTTGGCAGACGATTTTGCCGACGGTGCAAATTACATCTCAGCGAGAAATGGAAAATTAAAGAGATATTGAATCGACGTCTTTTAGACACTTTTGGCGTCTAGTGAACGTCGATCCAATGTCTATTTAAATTCTATTTCTCTCTGGGAGTAATTTATATTTCTTTTTACCACGTTACCAGATGTTTCCCAAGCAGCACACGTACGTCCAAAGCATGTACTTTGGACGTAAGGACGTTCGTCGGATGTTTTTAGGACGTCCTTTGGGTGTCTGTGTTGTCTGGGTTGTTTATGCATAAATGTTTGATAATTAAATGCACTTGATATATACTAAATACTCGGAGTAGTTTTTATTAATAAGAGACTAAGTACATATACAGGTCTAAAATACGTACTTAAATGTTTATAGAACAGTGTTTATAAAATATAGGCTATATGAAGCAAATATTAAACTAAAAAATATTGTATTAATCGTGCAATTTCAAGTTCGGGGCAAATTATAACTCAACAATTTGGTTGTTTGCAAAATAATAGACTTTCGATCAGAATAACCTAATCTACAATTACATTACAGAACGCAACTGTTAAAGTGAAATACTCTCAGTATTGGCATTTTCTATAGCCCAGTGCTAAGCCTGTATCGAAGCCAGAGCTTGGCCGTATTTTATAGCCTATTTTGGCCTAGATCTGGTTATTATACCGGCCCGTAGTGCGGCCAGATTAACAACCAGTACTGGCACAAGACGATATTTTATACTGACCCAAAGATTGGCCAGATTGTCAGCCAGCACTGAAACAATACTGGCTGCCAAAGTTTGGCCGCCAATACTGGCCCAACGGCTTGGCCAGTAGAATTCAACCAGTACTGGCATAATACTGCATTTTATACTGGCCCGTAGTATGGCCCATAGTATGGCCAGATAGTCAGCCAGTACGGGGCCATTACTAGCGACCTAAGTTTGGCCGCCAATATTGGCCCAAAGCCTGGCCAGTAGAATTATACTGGCAATTTCTACGTGGGTAGTTACATAAATTTCACAATATATCCTCTTGTCACCTGGATTAATTTTTTAAATATACGAGGTCTGTTCAAAAAGTATCGCGAATTTTGAATTTCCGCGGGCTCCGTATATTCGATTTTCGATTTTTTTGTGGCGTTAGGTTGGTACTCATGTCCCTCACTTATGCTGAAAAAATCGGCCATTTTGAATGTTTAGTTAATTGTTGACAGCTGTTTTGGTTAGACCTGTTTTGACTTGTCTTCGACTTTCGCCTATTCCAAAAAAAGGATCAAAGAATCTGTATCAAATGTTGTGTGAAAAACGAAATTAAGTGCTCGGACGCCTTTCGAATGTTGACTGTGGCATATAGTGAAGCTACCTTGGACCGAAGCAACGTTTATCGGTGGTACAAAATGTTCTCAGAGGGCCGAGAAGATGCGAACAACGAAATGCGTTCCGGATGCCCGAGCACATCAACAACAGACGAAAACATTGATGAAATGAAGAAAATAATATTGGCCAATCGTCGAATCACCGTTAGAGAAGTTGCTGAGGAACTAAACATATCGATTGGCTCGTGCTATTCGATTTTTACCAATGATTCGGGCATGAGACGGGTCGCCGCGAAATTCGTGCCAAAATTGCTCAATTTCGAAGAAAAACAGTGTCTCGTTAACATTGCTAAGGAGCTGTTGGACTCGGTCCGCGACGACTCAAATTTGCTCCAGAGGGTCATAACTGGTGACGAATCATGGGTTTATGGTTATGACGTGGAAACCAAAGCTCAATCATCGCAACGGAAGCTGCTTTTTTGGAATAGGCAAAAATCGAAGACAAGCCAAAACACGTCTAACCAAAACAGCTGTCAACAATTAACTAAACATTCAAAGAGGCCGATTTTTTCAGCATAAGTGAGGGACACGAGTACCAACCTAACGCCACGAAAAAATCGAAAATCGAATATACGTAGCCCGCGGAAATTCAAAATTGGCGATACTTTTTGAACAGACCTCGTATATAACTTACGAGAGAACCGAGAAAAATTCGTTTCGAATCCTCTTGGTTTGAATTTAAAAAATATGTATTATCCTGAAATATCGTCCTATCTCTTATTCTGGCAAATACATTTTTATAAAGGACAACTCCACGATCCTTTTCATTTCGCCGAACGTAAAACAATGGTTTAAACAAATATTCAGAACCCGGTTTAAAAAAAAAATTGTCGACGGAATAATTAGTAACTCTCACAATCGTACGTCGATGTGAATATTTTTTTTGCCCGACGGGGAAAGGATTTTTTTCGTTGCAAAAGAAGGATAAAATTCCGGTTTTTACGGAATTTAATTCGTCGAGCCAACCGTGAAATTTAAATGAAATTAATTAAAATCAAATGAATTCATTGTTTCTCATTCCGGGTAGGAAATTATTGAGTCTAATGCTTTCCTGTTTTCTCAGACTGTCAATCCATCATAATTCCGTACTGCTTATTATAATTTTTTTAATTCCCGGAACGTCGTTATTCCCGTAAAAGATAACGCGATACACACTTAATATACCCTTGTTTCGAACGAGGAACTCTCGCGAGAAGCGCCACAATTATAATTCGTAAATTGTCCCTTTCGCTGCAACACGGGCGCGTCAACTCGAACGCAATATAAATCTCGCTACATATGTGTGTACATAAATGTCTTAACTCGTAAATACGACGAGGATGAAGCAACAACGTCAAAAGATCACGTCAGACTATATACATATATGTATTTATGGACATTGACGGTGAAAGCGAATGATAAAAAATGCATTATCTCGGTCGCGGAGGAGCGAGACGAATCTTCGCGCTCAACGCCTCTCGGACGTCAGGACATTTCACACGAGATACGACATTCGTGCGTTTTCAATGAATTTTCATGGCTTTACCACACGTAGGAAGAAAGTGTGGAAGTCATATACGCGACCGAGAAAACACGAGAAAAGAATTTTTAACATGAACGCGAGATCTTGAAAATATTGTTTGTTAATTCTCTTCTTTTTATTTCGTTAATTAAAAGAAAAAGCGAGCGATGCACCGAAAGACAAAAAAAAATGTATTCGCTTTCGACGCGTCTTTGCGAATAGCGCAAAATACACTTCTACGAATAAATTAACCGTCGAATTCATTGCAATAATAAACTGTGATTCGATAGAATCGAATAAATGTCGTTTTTATTCAAATATAATTTACGCGTCTCGCATAAATCTGCGCGTCGCGGGGTCTTGCGAAGGATTAAATAAAAAATGAAACTTTGAAAGAGAGAAAAAAATATAATAATATGCCGATGATTTTTTAACATTTTGCATGATGGGGCGGGGAAGAAATCGAAAGTTCGTAACGAATTTATATACAGACAAAAATATATATATATATATTTATTTATGTTTATCCGCGATTTCGTCGTCGATGCGAAAAGGCATCAGCCGGTTGCCCAACGTCCTCGCATTTAACATTAGGTTTACGCTGCATTTATACGTTTCCGAGTTGGCGCGTGGGTATCACGGGAAGTGAGATGAGTTAAAGCATCCCATATATCGCTTTCCTATCGAAGAAAGTACTAATGTCGTGAAAATGCGTTAGGCGAACTATTGAGCATCTACATTTCCGTGATGGAAAGAGGAGGAAATAAAAAACCTTTTATTTCACTGATTCGACGCCAATTCCATGAACGTTTCATTCTCACCCACGCGTTAATTTCGTCAGTGATTTTTTTCAAATTATATATAAAACACACTATAAGAGTTGTAGTTTATCTACAGATTTTTCGTTCGCAAGCCGCGCCAATAACTAATGATTTTTTTAAATATATTTTGAATATGAAATGCAAATTAATTAGGAGCACCTGGTTCTGAACTATTTCGACGATGCATACAGCGTTAGGAGATTATAAAAAATGTTATTTCAATGAAATAGCGAAATATTCTTTTTCGATTTTGAAATTCGACCCAATTCTTTCATGGCTGAATGGTTTAGGGTTAAAAAAAATGAACAAAGTGAAAAAAAGATTAAACGCTCAGGGTTCCGGTCAGACTTCGTTTGGATTGGCCACGAAATGCCTGACATGTTAAAGGGAAAGTCGCAAAGTTACAGGAAAATGCGCTTCGCGCTTTGAACCGCTATATACGACGTCTCTAATCCAGCCTTTGTGGCAAGCAGTATATCTCACGGTACGAATCTATTAATTCACATAAATGTCAAGGAAAGTTCAAGTGTTCTCAAATATATATATATACAGTCAATGTGTTAGAGAAGTGGAGAGAAATTATTGATTACAAAAAAAAAGACATTGAACTCCATGTTACATATCACCACATTCACTTCCTGTCCCGTAGCCGGAGGCTTGTGTTCCCAGCCAAGGCTTGTATTGGTATCTACATAATTTCTCCTCAATGATGAGAGCAAAACCTTCCTTACTGGGCAATAGATATATACATATTTATAATCCTGTACTTGAATTTACTTTTGCAACATGGGAATCACAGTATCAAGTCTCCGCACTACCTGTGATTGTAAAATAAAAATAATAATAATAATAATAAAAATAATAATCATGTGTCGTGACCTCGTGAGAAGTCTCCTATATACTCACTAATCACTCAATAAAAATACTGTTCCAATAACTGCGAGTTCCATCGTACAATTTTGCACAAAATTTCATTTCTCCATAAGGTAGTAGTCTGGTAACTTAAGTCGATTTTCATGTCTTTTTTCGAGGGCGTTTTTTTGTAGGAAAATAATAATGAATCGTTTTGGATATTTAGGATGTTTTTATTTACATATTAAAGATACAAAAAAAAAATTTTTTTTTTTAATTTAATAATTTATTATTATTATTATTATTGATCGAAGTTGGCACCTCGAAAAAAAAAGCGCGTGGGTGGCCCCGGTGATTTTGGCTCTTGATGTTATCTGAAATGAAAAATTCTTGATAATTCTTAATCTATGGACATGTCATTCTGGTCGGAACTACTGAAGTTAAATTTCATGGATAAATAAAAAAATGGCAAAGGACGTTTTTTTCCAAAGTCCGCCATTTTGTTATTTATCCATGAAATTTAACTTCAGTAGTTCCGACCAGAATGACATGTCTATAGAATAAGAATTATCAAGAATTTTTGATTTCAGATAACATCAAGAGCCAAAATCACCGGGGCCACCCACGCGCTTTGTTTTCGAGGTGCCAACTTCGATCAATAATAATAATAATAATAAACTATTAAATTGTTTCAACAAACATTTTTTTTGTATCTTTAATATGTAAATAAAAACATCCTAAATATCCAAAACGATTCATTTTTCTTTTCGTACAAAAGAACGCCCTCCAAAAAAGACATGAAAATCGGCTGAAGTTACCAGACTACTACCTCAAGAAGCCATGAAAAAAAAAAAAAAAAACGTTAATGCCACTAACGAGTGCTCGTCCTTCGGAAAATTCGAGTAATAAGGTTGAAAAATCATAAAATACCTGCACATTTTAAATTGCTAAAAGTTTCATGATATAATTGTACCAAGTTTAGAGTTTTCGACAGAAATCGCATCACACGTAGACTAAAAAAATATAAACCGCTAGACCCTCGGCAACGATTTGACCACTAGAAAGCAAAATGTAATAAAAACAAAAATTAATTCACGTACGAACAAATAGTAGCGTGCATCGATGGATGCAACTACTACCTTCGCTTACTTTCATTTATAATCGCCTCAACGAAATTATTTATTGTCATGGAACACAACAGCTTATAATTGTAAATAAATGGATATGAAAAAAAAAAAAAAAAAAAGTTTAGAGTTTTTGTACATGCCGAAAGTACACTGTACAAGTGTAACTGTCGGAGCTTGTGAACCTAGTTTTCAATAACAATTTTCTTTTCTCTTCTCTCGATTCAAATAAATCGCAGCTAATTTTCGTTACCGCAGGGCAATAGTCGCGTAATCTCGCATATCATTTATAACTTTATTTAATTTACCAAGTGCCACACATTTTTGTCCAAGATTTTCTCTAACGCGTGACGAATAGTATAACATTTTTCGGCAGTATCACGGACCGTCGAGACGTTTGAGATTCAGGAGGTCCGGGGGCACCTGTCATTCTCCTCTTTCTCGAGTAGACGAAATAATTGATGAATGATTCGGAGAAAAAAATTATAGTTATGTATATGCTTCGTTCAATTAAGTAAGATCGCTGATACTCTCGTGAAACAGGTCAGAGAGCGTATTTTCACAGGTACCACGAAATTGTGCAAATGAAATTCGATTTATATATCGATATATATATTGCCCCTTCTCCTAATCCATCTTCGGGTCATACTAACCCAGCTCTCGTTTTTTTTTTCTCTCTCTTCTTTCTTTCGCCACCGTGCATAACTTTTTTGTGAAACTGGTGCTTAGGAGTAGGCGCACTATAATCCGCCTTGTACGAGAGAAGGAATCGCTGAAAGAGGCGGGCAACCTCGTCACTTATGTACAAAACTAGTATACGTACATAAGCATATACGTGTATATGCCATTAAGAAAGATGCTCGTGAGGAAGAGCACCGCGAAGCGTCTCATTTCTTCCCCACTCCAAATGTTACAGGGAAAGAGAGAGAAAGAAAAAACGGAATTCTCTTTATCTATGAAGGAGATTCCAAGTCCTCTCCAAGTAAGACTCTCTACGAGACGTCACTGGGCGTACCACAACTACTAAAACGAGGGGGAACCCCAAACACCTTACCACCTATAAAAGGCGCTGAGCACGAGTTGAAGATTCGCAGAAGAGCTTTAACAGGAGATCGAAAAACGTGTTTGTCATTCACAAAATTTTGTAAATAGAGTCGTTTTCGATGAAATTCTTTTGTTTTTTTAATTATTTTTAGTTGAAAATACATTAATATAAACAATCGGTGAACCGCGAACAATCGTCAGGATGCGGTATTGTCTGGTCAGTGAAGATGATTATACATTATTTTCTAACAAATAGACATATCGATAAAGAAATCTACGAGCCGTTAGAAACAAAGAAACCGGATAAATAAAAACGTGAAAATTCGTACAATCATTGTATCTACGAGAGTTCGTAATCGATCACTCTCGTTTTCGCGTTTGATCGCGATCATTGACGTGTTGAGTGTTATAGTTAATGCCTCGTTACTTCCGGTACCATAATACATCTCAGGAGAGGCTTAACGCGTGATTGATGAGATTGATGACACTGTCAATCTACTTGCGGAGCAAAATTCTCGTAGAAACACGATCTATATAGGATGTTTGCTATTGTATAAATACTCGATCTCGTTTAAAACTGATCGTTCGATATTAAGTGCATAGAGAATTGCACGATCAATACACCGCAACGAAATGTCATTGACACACCAAGTTATTATGGTATGTATCCTGCATACTCGCGTGTATGAGATATATCGCGGGAGCATTTATCTCCATGGAACTCGCAGAATCCTTCCTCGATTCGAGTCACATACATATATACTTATATGTATACGTGGTTTCTTCGTTATACCTGCACACGTGGTGCTGTGAAAGTGCTTCCGCGAGTGTTCTTTTTGTTTCAACGTCGTCGTCGTTTTTTTTTTCCTTCACCTTTTCCGTTTCATTTCTCCCGAGTACAACGTCCACGTGTGATCGACAACTGGTTTGCCACCGTGGCATTCGATCATATATATATATATATTAGGGTGGTTCTTAATTTGGTGATGTTGGAAATTCTTTGGTATTGTTCCTTGAAAGTAATCAGCATATCCAGAAAAAAAATTGAGCGCAAGCGGCACTTTGTCCAATAATTCTAACCCACCACACCGAGCTGTCGAATTTTTATATGAAAAAATGCATGCATTCAAAATTTTTTTAAGAAAATTGTTTATTTTTTCAAAACTATTCATGATAACAAAATTTTATATTGTGTTTTTATAGGAAATTTAATGCTCTACACAAAAGTTATCTCGTAAAATTCTTGTGAATCTAATATTTATCACGTTATTAGCATAAAACTGTCAACATTTATTCCAAAAGTCCATCATTATGGCCAAAACAGAAGTTTGACGTCAGAAAACTGCAATGTATTCTTCATATGCAATTAGAAATATGAAGAGATACGTAGTGCACTCAATTACAGTATGTGAACGATATTTAAATTTTCATTTTTATCAATTTTATTATTATTCATGATAAATTTTTCTTCTTTGATCGATAAGGATTTTGATTTCTTCATCGGTTCGAAATCGATGGCTTTTTTCGAAATATTTGAAATCAACTCCTCATTTTTTGATAACGATGTGAGCGAGTGGATTTCTAATGAAAATTATTTACAAGGCTTAAAAATAGTTAAAGGAATTAAAGTGGTTAACGATGTTGCGGAAAGAGGAGTGAAACTTATTACAGAGTACAATGATCGTCTCACTTATGATGAAGATCAGAAACAATTCATTGTACAAATAATTGAAGAATATTAAAAAAAATATCCTGATATTAACAAAGCAACTTTGCTCCAACCGATGTAATTCATTATTGTAAGTTGATTTTTTAAATATATGACATCATTCATTATAATTCACAATAAAATTGATAAAATTGAAAATTTGAATATTGTTTACATTTCATTGTTAAGTACGCTACGTATTTCTTCATAATCTTATATACATACGAAAAATAAATTGCAGTTATTCGACGTCAAACTTCTGTTTTGACCATAATGATCGACTTTTGGAATAAATGATGACAGTTTTTTGCTAATTACGTGATAAATATTAGATTCACGAGAATTTCACAAGATACCTTTTTTGTAGAGCATTATATTTCCTACAAAAACGTCATATTAAATTCTTTTATCATAAATAGTTTTGAAATAATAAACAATTTTCTTAACAAAATTTTGAATGCATGCATTTTTTTCATATAAAAATTCGACAGCTCGGTGGGGTGGGTTAGAATTATTGGACAAAGTTCCGCTTGCGCCCAATTTTTTTTCTAGATCTGTTGATTACTTTTGAGAAACAATACCAAAGAATTTCCAACATCACCAAATGAAGAACCACCCTAATATATATTTTATATATTTGAAGACGAAAATCATTTGTAGAATTGGCGAAAAAAAAGGGCTGCCGCAAAAGTTTCGAGTATAATAACGGGGGTTCATGACCGATTTTGTTGTTGTTTATGTCCCTTCTCGACGTAATTACAGCGAGAATTATGGAATTATTTTATTTGAGTCAGAGTCCAGTCTACTAATATATTATTCCTAATATATTGCTTAAGTAAACTTTAAATATAAATTTTTTACACATTGATTACTCACTTCATAGGCATATTTCGTTGCGCAACCCGGTACAGTTAAATCGCCGTGTCCCTCGATATCTTAATTGTCAAATTGGCCCATTACACCGTATTTTTTCAAAAATACGGTTTGATAAAAAAAAATCACAATTTGTCCATCCCTCGCTATAATCACATCATACACGCGAACGCGAGGATCTCTCTGAACTCCCCCAACAGTCTCGGTCACGGGCGAAATTCCGAAATCATATTCGAGGGGAAAGTAAATCGTGAATTTCAACCGCGAGAACTTTCGCGCTATTTTGGGTCATAATCGGGATCGCGAGATAGGATATAAAAAAAAAAAAAAACATTGAGCAATGATTTTTGACAGATTGATTAACATCACAACTCTACTTCTAAATCGTCGTACTGACCTCATTCGACGAATTCTACCGTGGACATTTTTTCG
Organism: Oxytorus armatus; assembly: GCA_958009045.1. Lineage (NCBI taxonomy): Eukaryota > Metazoa > Arthropoda > Insecta > Hymenoptera > Ichneumonidae > Oxytorus > Oxytorus armatus. Next base: position 4,482,508 of record OY253753.1, read on the forward strand.
CCATTAAAATAAGAAACAAAAAAAAAATTTAAATAATTCCTCGATAACGACAAATTTCTCGAGTATCTCGAAATCGTTGGGAAGCGGTGAAAAAGTTGAGTCTCAAGTTTTGGGTGGGCGAAATTTGATTACCTTTTCTTGTTACCTTGCGAGACGAGAAGCGGAGAACGTACACAAGTCGCGGAGAGAAGATTCGCTCTCTTCGAGAGTCACGGTGAAGGATGGTCAATGAGAGACACAAGGCATATCGCGAGAAAAGAGATACATATGTATATATCGCACATTGGTTCATCCCGCACGTGCATGAAAAGAGAAGAGAGAGTATGAATAAATGCAACGACAGATTTTACTTTCACGCGCAGGCTTTTGCAGCCCGCGGTCGATCCCGCATCAAGTTCGTGGGACAAGACAGACGTTCGAAGCGGGGGTTTGAACGAGGGTAGGATGGTAACGCTGTAGGAAGACAGACAGAGGCGCTGGATACGCGATCTAAGAGACAGAGGGATATACGGGTGCCCCGACCTCGTTCCCAAAGCCATTTTACGTTCCCTCGTTAACGTAAAACTTTCGTTCCGGTACCGTGATCTCCCCGTGCACTATCGCACACACGAATCTTTCGTCTCCTAGCAGATAAACTCCTTTTATTATTCATGTTCTCATCTCGTATCTCGTTACGATACCTCGTCATTTTTATTCAACTATCTATGTCTCTCTCTCTCTGTACTAAGGAGCTCAGCGACTTGAGATCGCGCTCGATACGAGTAAACGAACTGTACGTATACGCGTTATCACTTCCACGGCAATCCACGCATAACATAGTAACCCCGACGTTTGTTACATTTTACAAAACCCATATATAGACGCGATATTACACTACTTTACGTATGAGTAACGGTAGTGCCAATGGAATGACAAGTGGAGAGTTACTCGTTACGAAACGGCATCACTCATATATTGTGCTTTTCTTATTTTCACTTTCAGGTACTGCTCGAGTGCCTCTTGGTCGTTTCGACTCTCGGCGATCCGATCAGAGCTGTCAGCAAGCGAGAGTAAGTTCGTAACATTGAGATGTTATGCCTTGTCTTTGTTATCCACAAGTGCCTCAAGGCCAAGTGTTCCCGTTAGAGTCATATTTTATCATAAATAGCCCGACTCAATGCAGTAGTTCGATCATCAATTTTCTTAGATTCTCACGTTACGTCCTCGACGAAACATTACGAAAGCAAACCAAACCAATAACGGAGTTGTTAAGATTTTTTTTAAAATACTTTTCGCACTGTAGACATTTTGTTATTCGTACGTGAATACATTGTTTTCTTACAGGGCGCCACTACCACAATATGATGCACCACCAGCGCAATCTTACGGTGCACCACCAGCGTCCTCTTACGGTGCACCGCCAGCGTCCTCTTACGGTGCACCGCCAGCGCCATCTTACGGTGCACCGCCAGCGCCATCTTACGGTGCACCGCCAGCGCCATCTTATGGTGCACCGCCAGCGCCATCTTACGGTGCACCGCCAGCATCATCTTACGGTGCACCACCGCCGTCTTCTCACGGCCCACCAGCGACTTCTTACGGTGCACCACCGCCGTCTTCTCACGGCCCACCAGCGACTTCTTACGGCGTTCCAGACACGCATTTGCCAGCCGTAAGCAGCAGTTACGGTGCTCCGTCTCAATCCAGTCATTCGTCAGGTGACGTTCACGGAGGATCTTTCTCATCGTCGTATTCCGCGCCATCGGACTCTTACGGGCCTCCACCCTCCAATTCTCACGGGCCACCCCCCTCAAACTCCTATGGCCCTCCACCTTCAAATTCTTACGGTCCTCCACCCTCGAACTCTTACGGTCCACCGGCCGTTAGTCCGCCTCAGGGCGAATGGAAGAAGAAGCTCACGTGGAAGGAGGAGTGGAAGCAAATTTGGAAGAGCCAGTCGAAGTTAGAGTGGAAGCAGGAATGGCATAAAGTTAAGGTGCCAGCGTGGAAGGAGATTAAGGTGCCAATATGGAGGGAGACGAAAGTAGCGGCGTGGAAGAAGATCCAAAAGCCCGTGTGGAAAGAAGTTCAGACGCCAATTTGGAAGGAGGTCAAAGTGCCCGAATGGAAGAAGATCAATAAGCCAGTTTGGAGAGAGGTAAAAGTGCCGATATGGAAGGACGTACAAGTGCCCGAGTGGAAGAAGATATGGGTACCGGAGATGGTCAGTGGCGGGGATACTTATGGTCCACCGGCTCCAAGCGGCGGACCTTACGGAGGTGGCGGCGGTGGTTGGCAATCGGGTGGAGGTGGCGGCGGCGGCGGTTGGCAATCTGGTGGAGGTGGAGGCGGCGGCGGTTGGCAATCTGGTGGAGGTGGAGGCGGCGGTTGGCAATCCGGTGGAGGTGGAGGCGGCGGTTGGCAATCTGGTGGAGGTGGAGGCGACGGTTGGCAATCCGGCGGAAGTGGTTGGCAATCTGGAGGAGGAGGAGGAGGAGGAGGTGATTGGCAATCCGGCGGAGGAGAAGGTGATCATGGTGGTGTTAGTGGTGGTGGATGGGATCAAGGTGGCGGTGGATACAGCTACGGACCACCGCAACCACCCGAGAAAAAGGTCGTTTGGAAGCCAATTTGGAAGAAAATATGGCGCACGGAGAAGAAGCAAGAATGGTCAACGGAGAAGAAACTCGAGTGGAAAACCGAATGGAAGCAGATATGGAGAACGTCGAAGAAGCAGGCTTGGATAAACGACAAGAAGTTGGTGTGGGAGGAAAAATCGGTGCAGGTCTGGATACCGAAGAAAGAACAGGCGTGGGTAACGAAGAAGGAACAGGTGTGGAAGAACGAGTGGAAGAGCAAGACTGTGCCCGTTTGGAAGGACGTGCAGGTGCCGGAATGGAAGAAAGTGTGGAAGCCCGTGTGGGAGAAAGTTTGGGTCGCGGCGCCGCAGGAGGAACATCATCACGGTTATTAATAGGTCGTACGAAGCGACGACGAGATTATACGGTATCTACGATCAGGCTGATCGATGATGATTATCGTCAATTCTTCATAACCATCGAGTAAAACATGAACTTATTTTATTTGATACAAGTTGCTGTTCGTTAGACAAAAGTTCGTTGGAATCGATGAAAAAAATGCCTTACACTTTTCTTTTCCATTTGATTCCGATGAATTTTCGTTCGACGCAGTCCGAGAAATTTTATTCACGCTCGATAAATCCATTTTAGTCGGTACACATAGGAAAGGAAAAGTTGCAACAAAGGCTGTTTCAACTTTCCGGCAAAGCCGATGTTTGTACGAGTGGTTGTTTTTTTTTTTTATTGTATAAAGAAATACGTTATATATATTGATCGTATGGGTCGATGATTGACGAATAATCGCAGTATCGACGAATGCTGCGAACCGATTGTAAATCGCGACAATTTTTGTACATATAGAACGTTTTATACGACGCGTGTGATAAAAACGACCTCGTCGTTCATTTTTATATATTTTTTTACTCGCTTATTATTCTTGTTCGTTTGTTTTTTTTATATATATAAATCATTCTTCTTTTTCAATATACTTACGAAATAAATATTGATCCTCGTCCTCTATCCAGTTACCTCTAGTTTTAACGTACGCGACCAAGTTTCGTTGAGCAAAAAGGTGCTCCGAAAATTAAAAGAAAAAAAAACAAACAAAACTTAATTTAAATACAATCAATTTCAAGAAATGTTTCGGAATATTTACGAATGACGAGTCATTTCACCGAGCGTCGGTTTAACATTTATGTAATATACATAAAAACTACAACTATCAATTTGCAAAAAAATATAAGTCAGTTCAATAGTCAATGAGACATATTTCCGGTCAAAAATACAATTTGCCATTTTTATCCGACGTTGATGAGAAGCTACTTTTTTTTTTTCAAAATGCTCGTTGAATAATTGACAAATTCCAGCAAATATTTCATAAAGAAATTTAAAAAATGAAGATATAAATTAATTAATTACTTGGCGTCAAGATGCTGCCTTCATAAAGCATGATTTAAGGAACAAAAAGATAATTGAATCATCAAACACGAATCAATTTTACATATTGTATTTTTTTTTTTTGAGTTTGCAAGAAAAAAGTCCTTACAATTGTTTTATTTTTTTCTGAAAGGAAACATTCATTATTACAGTTGAAAAAAAAATTAACATCACTTTCATTTTGGCCTCTAACCCTAACTCTATTTATATCTGCAGCCTACCAGCTTCTTCCACTTTCTCCGGTAATTCTCTCGTTGTTTATTTTTATTCGCGTAAAAAAAAAACCATGAAGTTTCCAGGCGAAAAACGAAGTATCGCCTCGAGATACTTTCCACGGATAAGAGAAGCGTTATTATATGGCCGATTAGAATTTCGTGATATTCTCACGACGATGGGGCTCCCCCGCCCGGGGTTGAGCAGGCGCAGCGCTCGCGATGATGGTTGTTGCAGGTCATGCGAGGTCGCACAAATGACGACGGCTTCTCGATCCTCAGTTTTATTCCATTGAGGGGTATAGCGATGGATACACATACTTTCTCTTCGCGATGCAGCTGAATTATCGGAGCGCACGTGATACACAGAGAACTTTCCTCGTTGAAACCGGAAGTGAGGAGGAAGAGCGTAAACTTGACTGACTGAGGCAACTTTGAACGGCGTGTAATTAAACTTCTTATATGGTTATTCGGTTTCGAACTAAAGTTGATGATCCTCGTCGGTTATTACGTTCGACTCTTATGTATACAAGCAACAGTGATTTATGAAACTCGAACGTTTTTTTTTTTTTTCTTTGTTTTTTGTTTCCATTGCCTTTATTGCGACGTTAAAAGAGAATGAAGAAAGTTTTGATGATTAGAAGAGACAGATGGAAATTATGGAACGAGGCGAGACTTAATCATTATCCAGAAAACTCTTTTGCCCGTGCAATTGATCATGTCGAATGGGCATTCTTAAAAATTACTTAATATTTCAATGGGATTACATGAGATGACGAAGAGAATGTCGAATGGGCATTCTTAAAAATTACTTAATATTTCAATGGGATCACACATGAGATCACGATGAAATGTACAAAATTTATGAAATAATAAACTAACTCGTGAAAATTGATATTCCTCGGTATTTTTATGGTCGATGATCAAAAGTTTATGGATAGGGAATTTTTGAGAGTTGGTGACCTTTTTTTTATTATCTAACTCGCAGTTTATGATGGTGTACATAAGAAAAATGTTGTCAGATTTTTGTCGTGTTGGCTAATGTGCACGGGAATTTGATCGTTAGGATCTTAACATTATGTTCATTCATCCGGAGAGCGGGAATTTTCTTCTTAATTTAATTACTCCGTTGGCCGCGACATTTGACGTGTCGTTTCGTAAGAAAGCCATTAGAACGATCGTAACATATTGCGCCAACTATAAAGTACAGTAGAGTGCGCGTCAAGCGTTTTAGAAAACTTTTCTTTTAATCACATTGGCGCCAACAGGCTCGGCCGGGCGTCTCTTGATGACGAGACATTCCTTTTTGTATCAACAAATGTTCCGCTGATTATCGAGAAGAATGCCCAAACGAGGCGGGTGGAGAATAAAAAAAAACTAATATATACACTCTCTCTAGCCCAATTTGGTTCCAATTCTTCTCAATTTGTTCCGGTAACGCACGATTCTTTTTTACGGCCTCTCGCTCATCGACAATTATTTAGATCTCGTGAATGGAAAAAAAAAACAAATTCTAAAGAACGATTTGATTGTCTTTGTTAAGTTGGTCAAGCTCGCGATGCTTTCGTTTCACTTTCAATTGTGCTTTATCAATTTTGAGCTTTTTACAATCGCGATATCTGCACTGTTTTTTTTTATACGTACATTTAGGTGTCAATGCAGAAAAGAGAATTCTGGATTTTTTTTTTTCTATAATTTTGTTATTATTTTACAAAATTGATCTAAGTATTTGGGTCTAGGGAATACGTTAAATCCGTACTCCATAATGTAAATTATTACTTTCCGGTGTATACCATGAAAATAAATCATAAAAAATAAACAGAACGATCAACGGAGAAAGTAGCATTCATTTATTTTTCTTCATTACAATTGTTTTTTTAAGATTTTTTGTTTTCATGAAATGCAAAAGAAAACAATGTCATCAACATTATGGAGCAAAGAGTAACATGTGGTTACAAATAATGATTTTCATCAAATAATTGATAATTAACCAATTATAGTAAAAAAAATAAACAACAAAAAATGCTTTTTTTTAGTGATAAACGCTGGCCATCTCTGCCTCAATGTTTATCAATGAACATTTTTAGGCAGCTCTACGAACCTACCGAGAGTGATAAGAAAAGAAAATTCGCTATTGTTATGCCTCTGTATTTGGTACTTGCCTTTTTGCAGGTCCTCCTCCAAAACGTCCCCCAATACATCTTTCCCATCCCCCCAAGCGATAGATCTCTCATAATATAAAGAATAACTAGATAATATCAATTATCATATATATATATATAAATATATATATATATATATATATATATATATATATATATATATATATATATAATGGTCTGGAGGAAAGCTTGCACGATATAACAGCGTTTGGTTTGAGGGGGCGAGGGAGGCGCGATCGTAGACTTCCTTGAGAGAGTGAAAGTTATCCTCGTTCTTTCGTTCGAGGCCAAGAGACAGGAGAGTGCGGGAATTTGTTGTTGGGGGCGCGAAAAAGAACATATAGTCACTCTATTCTCGTCTGTAGTCAACTTATTGTGCACACGTCACAGCGCATTAGTTGAATTAGTATAATTTATGTTAAACCTTTTTTTTTCCGTACACACAATGCAAACGGTCCGACGGCAGATCTCCGATTTTCTAATTACATTGTAATCTCGGTCACGCTACACAGTCACGTAAGGCAATTCTTAAATATCGTCTAATTCGACGCTAGGAATTGTAATTTTGAATAATGCAATATCACATTCGCAAAAATTTTATTAAACATCGGCAAATATACTAAATACATTCGTTTAAGGGGGGAAATAGGGTTAGACGGTTCAAAAAATCGATTTTTTTTAAATTTCATAAATTGTTAGTAAAACTATTGAAAAATATGTTCCTAAAATTTTAAATGAAAATTCCTACTCGTTCTATTGTTATGAGCCATTAAAGTGAGTAGCTCTCCTTCAGGCCCCGAGCGCGCCACGTGTATAACCGAACGGTCACTATTTTTTCAAACGCGTTTTTCGGAAAACGACTTTTTTTGAACTTGCGTACACGCTAGTTTAAAAAGTTTTCAACCAATCGTTTTGAAAATTGGCAGTTACTTTCTTCATAGTATTGCGCTCTATATGAACCTAAAATCGGGATATTATCATTATTTAAAATTAATTTTTTTTTTGCAAATAAAGTTGTAAGAAATGGCAAAAAATCATGCTTTTTTGTTTTGACCCCTGTAAAAAATTCAATTTTCTATTTTTTTGATAGCATTTAGGTTCATATAGAAGAGAGACATCTAATAAAAGTAAATTCCAACCTCGTTTGATTTCAGATGAAAATTGCGGCTTCCAGAATGTACGCAAAATGCTGAGTCTGACTGTGACCTGCAATTTGGGGTCGCTAATATCTTCGGTGTTTTTCAAGGAAATTCTTCAAAAATTTTATAGTATATACTTAAATATATGTATAAAATATTCTCAAAGTTTCAATAAATTATATTCATTTTTTATACTATAAAAAAATTCATGAAAATCATTGAGAAAACGCTGTCCTAACCCTATTTCCCCCCTTAATCGAGAAATATATATATATTTTACGAAAAATTCGACTCGTTCCAGTATATTAAATCCATTTTTCGCAAATCACCCAAGTACGAAGTTACAGATACAAATAGAAGGTACATAAAAATTATTGAAAAATCTTTTGAAATACATCTTATAAAGTCTTATCTTGTTAAGCGGTTTACTAAACAATGAAAATAAAAACATGCGCCGCGCTATAACGAAGGGCTAATCGCATCGTTAGACAAAACTCCTCCTTAAACTTCCTCGCTTAAGGTAGTAGTCTGGCTGGAGTAACTTAAGCCGATTTTCATGTCGTTTTTGGAGGGCGTTTTTTTGTAGGAAAATAAAAATGAATCGTTTTGGATATTTAGGATGTTTTTATTTACATATTAAAAACACAAAAAAAAATTTGTTGAAAAAATTTAATAGTTTATTATTATTATTATTATTGATCGAAGTTGGTACCTCGAAGTTGGCAGCACGGGTCCTAACTTCTTTTCTACCGAACCGATTGCTTTCAAATTTTAACAGGCTACTCTACACCCTTATAGTTCTGGTCGGAACTACTGAAGTTAAATTTCATCGATAAATAACAAAATGGCGGGCTTTGGAAAAAAAAGTCCTTTTATTTTAGCAAAGAAAGGGTTGTAAAATAAAAAGTTAGGGGTGAAAAAATTTCTCGGTAGTTCCGACGAGAACTATAAGTGTGTAGAGTAGCCTGTTAAAACCCGGGCTGCCAACTTCGAGGTGCCAACTTCGATGAATAATAATAATAATAATAAACTATTAAATTTAAAAAAAAAATTTTTTTTTGTATCTTTAATGCGTAAATAAAAACATCCTAAATATCCAAAACGATTCACTTTTATTTTCCTACAAAAAAACGCCCTCCAAAAAAGACATGAAAATCGGTTACCAGACTACTACCTTAAACTTTTCCTGGATAGAAAATATACGTGAAGATGATTCGCGATTTTTCTCGCGACAACTTCCTGTATGTAGAGAAAATCTATATAAAATTCATCCGCACTTATCGATAGCATTATGTTAACACTTTCGTGCGTGTTATGTTTCGAGAAATATCGCGAAAGTGACCAAACGAGTTTCCGTCTTGCTACTATAATAAAGCTGAAAAGTTTGTATGTTTGTTCGAATGCGCTAATCTCAGGAAGTACGAATCCGATTTGAAAAATTCTTTTTGCAATAGATAGCCCGTTTATTCGGGAAGGCTCTAGGCCATATAACTTTATTTTATTTTTAAGTGATTGGTCCGTTTATTTTTCCGAATAACTTCCGGATGGTATTTATAGTTCATGAGATGCACTTGGTTATGTACTCATAATGCGTATTAAACAGATATATGATCCAAATTTAACGCGGGTGAAATCGCGGGGCAAAGTCAAATTATAAAGTAAAAGTAGTACCGAGTATACATAGGTATTTAATCACGTGGTTTTACAACTTTTACATGCCTACGCACATTATGTACACACGACGTTTGTAATTTAATCGAAATCATTTTGACCGGATGCTGCTTATTCTCGGTACCCCAATCCTAAACGAGTCTCAATAATAAGAACTTGTTTATGTCGATGACGATGACCATTTCTAGTAAAAGTTCCGACTGTCGTCCCTCGAAATGCTTCTCGATCAATGAACTCGAACGAGTTCCATATAAATTTCACATCACAATATGTTAATATATGTTCCTTTTTTCATATTATAACAACGATGATTCATCCGAATATCTCATTTTTTTTATACCGTTTAAAACTTAATTAGTTCAAAGGGACTTGTATGGAAAAATTTCAAAGAATTGACAATTCGAGTTTAAAAATTGGGTGAATGAATCAAGAGTTATGTGATGTGTCAACGATTACGAATAAAATTAGCACGAACTAGAGTTAAGAAGCAACGTTACAGACATTTTAATGTATGCTCTTATTTTTTGTCCGAAATGCAAACAAAATTGGTTTTGAAAAAAGTCTTTAAGGTAGTAGTCTGGAAACTTAAGCCGATTTTCATGTCTTTTTTGGAGGGCGTTTTTTGGTAGGAAAATAAAAATGCATTGTTTTGGATATTTAGGATGTTTTTATTTACATATTAAAGATACAAAAAAAAATTTGTTGAAAAAATTTAATAATTTATTATTATTATTATTATTGATCGAAGTTGGCACCTCGAAAAAAAAGCGCGTGGGTGGCCCCGATGATTTTGGCTCTTGATGTTATCTGAAATAAAAAATTCTTGATAATTCTTAATCTATAGACATGTCATTCTGGTCGGAACTACTGAAGTTAAATTTTATGGATAAATAACAAAATTTATTTGCTAAAATAAAAGGACTTTTTTTTCCAAAGTCCCCCATTTTGTTATTTATCCATGAAATTTAACTTCAGTAGTTCCGACCAGAATGACATGTCTATAGATTAAGAATTATCAAGAATTTTTTATTTCAGATAACATCAAGAGCCAAAATCACCGGGGCCACCCACGCGCTTTTTTTTCGAGGTGCCAACTTCGATCAATAATAATAATAATAATAAACTATTACATTTTTTCAACAAAATTTTTTTTTGTATCTTTAATATGTAAATAAAAACATCCTAAATATCCAAAACGATTCATTTTTATTTTCCTACAAAAAAACGCCCTCCAAAAAAGACATGAAAATCGGCTTAAGTTACCAGACTACTACCTTGAGAAATACTCCTAGAAAATCTCTAAAGAGTTTGCCCCCCCCCGCCCGCCAATCATACTAAAAACAAAGATGATCCAGAAACTGCTGGCGTGAGAAGCAAAATTTCCCTTCCACAAAATCGATTTATTTACTTTCGAACTTGTAACAATTATAAAAGAGATTTTTTAAAATCGATATATTATAAACGCCGAGATATTTCAATTTATTCGTCGGGTATTTAATTTATGGGCATTATGTACTTGAATAATGTACAAGCTTGAGAATATTCGACGTCCCGATAGACTGTTAGGAACTATAGTTTCTCAACAGCTATGAAGCATGCTCAATGACTTGGTGAGATATTAAAACAACTCATAAAAGTCCACGTGTTATTGAATAACGAGCGGCACATGTTTTCACCGAGCATCTTCTTAACGTCCAATTCTTCTTTTAAACGTCACACGTTGTGTACTTGTCGAATGAATTAATTACGGGTAGCGACAGACTGGCTTATCTTTGACGTATTAAAACTCGTTGTAATGCTCGCATACCTTCGTTATATCCTGCGGAGAGAGCGGGAAAAAAAAAAATGTTTTACTCTACGACTTAACTAACGGTGCTTGACTTTGTGTTGCAGTCTCGTAAAGGACTAATAAAAAATCAAGTGTTTCCCACTGAGATACTTATAGTTGACTCTACAAAATGACTTAAAACGATCGTTAGAAAGCTCGTTCACAATGGTGAAAAAAAAACCACCCTGCACTGAGTTTAGAATCAAATTTAAAAAATTGCAATTGATAAAAAAAAAATTGGATAAAAATATCAATGAAAATACACACTTTAAAATGGCTTCAAATTATGAGACGTTGAATTCACGTGATTATTTTTAAGGTAGTAGTCTGGTAACTTAAGCCGATTTTCATGTCTTTTTTCGAGGGCGTTTTTTTGTAGGAAAATAAAAATGAATCGTTTTGGATATTTAGGACGTTTTTATTTACATATTAAAGATACAAAAAAAAATTTTTTTGAAAAAATTTTATAGTTAATTATTGTTATTATTATTGATCGAAGTTGGCACCTCGAAGTTGGCAGCCCGGGTCCTAACTTTTTTTGTACCGAACCGATTGCTTTCAAATTTTAACAGGCTACTCTACACACTTATGGTTCTCGTCGGAACTTCTGAAGTTAAATTTCATGGATAAATAACAAAATGGCGGACTTTGGAAAAGGAAGTCCTTTTATTTTAGCAAAGAAGGGGTTGTAAAATCAAAAGTTAGGGGTGAAAAAATTTCTCGGTAGTTCCGACGAGAACTATGAGTGTGTAGAGTAGCCTGTTAAAATTTGAAAGCTATCGGCTCGGTAGAAAAAAAGTTAGGACCCGGGCTGCCAACTTCGAGGTGCCAACTTCGATCAATAATAATAATAATAATGAACTATTAAATTTTTTTAAACAATTTTTTTTTTGTATCTTTAATATGTAAATAAAAACATCCTAAATATCCAAAACGATTCATTTTTATTTTCCTACACAAAAACGCCCTCCAAAAAAGACATGAAAATCGGCTTGAGTTACCAGACTACTACCTTAAATACGGCTTTTTTTTAGATCAAAAGAAAATTAGAAAACACATGACAGACGTAAAAAAAGTGGAAAAAATTGCTAGTACTTTTCAATGTTACAATTGTATGAGAAAAAAAAATTGTTAATTAAATTTGAAACGATGAGCGTACGGTCGATTTGACACGGAATACCTCATGTGTATATATTTCGGACTAAGGTGGCGTCTATGCGGACTCATAACGTATGTGTGGGTGGGTCGGATAAAATATGCCACGAATGTTCGAAATTTCACCCAAATCTTTTATATTTTCACCCGAATCTCCTACTGACACCCATAACCGATGTTTAGTAGGAAGAGCGTTGTGCTACTTTTTTTTTCCTTAATTCGATTGAATCATTCCGTATCTTGCATAACCGTGACTCGTCAACAACTTTTTTTTTTCACAAAGTCGGAATTGCATCCGGGTCAGGGAGAATCTTCAGAGGAGTTGCGTCTTTTTTTTCGGATAGTTCATCACGGAATTTTGCGTTACTCATCGCGACTTGCTCTCGCTCTCTCAGTTTGATTGTGCTATTGGTAAAGTTATCTAATTCTTCAGATTACATCGATCTAATCCTCTGATTTATTATTTCCATCCTCAATATTATACATTCTCGTATTACGCGAAGATGAACTGTACTTTACGATTAATTATGAAGATTAACGAGTGAAAGCACGTCCATCGTATATTCGACGTGTGTATTATTTACAATATCTACATGTAAATATATGGTTACAAACACTGAAAACATATATTATACGTAATTACATTATTGACATTGTAAGATTGACTCGTATTTTTATTGAAATTTTTTTTAAACCTCTCAACGGTAATGCTGTACTAGAAAGGGGAGAATTTTCATTTAAAAGCTGTGAAAATCATGTATCAAAGCAACTGTACATCGTATATTTTACATGTGCATTATTTACAATGTCTACATGTAAATATATGGTTACAGACACTGAAAACATATATTATACGTAATTACATTATTGAGATTGTAAAATTGACTCGTATTTTCATTGGACATTTTTTTTAAGCTTCCCAACGGTAATGGTGTACTAGAAAAGGGAGAATTTTCATTAAAAATCTGTTAAGATCTGTGAAAACAAATATAGAAGCAATCCTGATCACTGAGCTTTGTTGAAAATATTTAATAATCGACACAGGATTTGTGAAACTAAAACTCACTCCCAAAGTATATGTGGGAAAAAAACAATAAAGAGCGATTGGCGAACTAAAATCTCGAAGTAAATGCTTTTTAAATAGGAAAGACGATGCACGAAATTTGAAAGGGTGCGGATGAAACGCAGATCGATTTAACGTGGAATATCTCTTGTATGAATATTTATAGCTTTTTTTTCCATCACCTAAATTACGGATCGTCGCTCACGCGCTCCGGTACTCAATTCATTTGGCGAGAGTTCGTCACGACTCATTACGAGAACGTGTCACGACAATTCTACTGACATTGCTAATAAATAGTTACGTGTACGTTGATCCATGTAACGAGCAAGTAGAGAGACTAAACGCGATACAAATGCAAATAGAAATGCCACTTTTTTTCTTTCCTTCACATCAATTTTTCTCCGTTTATATACAGTGGGTCAAAAAAGTATTCATACACCTTGTTTTTTTGCGATAACTTTATAGACATAAGCGATTCGCAAAGAAAGCCAATTTTATTTAATATTACATCAGGTGCAGAGATAAACTGCAAATGGAGAATTTTTTCCCAGGAATAATAAAAGAATTATGCCAAAAAAACGAAAATTTTCGGGCAAAAAAAGTATTCATACACTTAAGATTATAGAGAAAACCTACATCATCATAGTTGTTAATTATAACTAATATTTGGTGTGCATTCCTTTTGCTTCAATTATCGCCTCGAGTCTCTCAGGCATGGATTGTACTAGCTTTTGCGTTGTTTCTTTTGCTATTTTCGTCCATTCTTCTAAAAGCACTCTTTGGAGATCGGTTTTGTTTGTTATTTTTCTTTTTCTAATTTCTACATCCACCAAGTGCCATAAATTTTCAATAGGATTGATGTCCGGAGATTGTGGTGGTGTAATCAATTGTTTGCGGTCATTATAGAGTAACCATTCCCTCGTTTTCATGGCAGTATGTTTCGGGTCGTTATCTTGTTGGAAGTAGAAATTTCCATCCAGGCCTATTTTATCTACACTCGCTTTCAAATTGCTGCGCAACACGTCGATATACTTCTGGGCATTCATTGTACCATCTATAAAAGCCAGATTACCGACGCCATAATATCCCATACGGCCCCAAACCATGACGCTTCCTCCGCCGTGCTTTACAGTCGGTATTAAATTTTTCTGCTGGAGCTCGGTATTTGGTTTCCGCCGGACGAATTTTTTTCCATCGGACCCGAAGATGTTAAACTTCGATTCATCCGAGAATACGACACGTTTCCTAAATTCTATAGATTTTTTTACGTAGGTTTTTGCGAAACCTAAACGTTTTTCTCGATTTATATTATTAATTAATGGTTTTTTGCGGGCAGTTCTGCCCTATGTTTGGGCAGAATGCAAAACGTTTCGAATAGTCTGGGGACACACGCTTTTCCTCGATGTTGACGCGACATCATTCGCTAAACTGCGAGCACTTGTGAACGGTTTTTCTGTAGCCTCTGTAACGATACTCCGACGCTCTCGTACCGTTAATATTCTCGGTCGACCGGTTCGTGGCTTATTTTCTGTGCTGTTTGTTCTTTCGTATTTTTTTATTATATATTGCACTGTTGCGAAACTTAGATTTAGTTCTTTACTAATTTTTCGATAACTTTCACCGCGTTTCCGAAGAAAAATCACTCTATCTCGCATGGATATTGATATTTCGCTTTTCTTTGCCATCATGTCCGTTCAGAGCTTGAAGATCTACCACCGCATGGAATGGGTCAAAACCATTGTGTAAACGAAGACTTGTTTACATTGTACGCGGAGGTCAGACCGTCCGTGAGTGAATATCGAGGTTTAGCAGCTCAATCGTAAGTGTACGAATACTTTTTTGGCCCGGAAATTCCGTTTTTTTTGCATAATTCTTCTATTATTCCTGGGAAAAAATTCTCCATTTGCAGTTTATCTCTGTACCTGATGTACTATTAAATAAAATTGGCTTTCTTTGCATATCGCTTATGTCTATAAAGTTATCGCAAAAAAACAAGGTGTATGAATACTTTTTTGACCCACTGTATATATATGATTCGCTTCGAGGTTTATAACTTCGAGCTTAACCCACTCACTACCAATGACACATCGACCATAATCGCTCTTACCATTTGCCCCATCGTCGAACACCCTTGCCTCTCATGACTCGCTGCTCTGGTTTCACTTTTTTTTTTTTCCCTCCCTCCTCCTTCAAAGAGTATATACCTTTAACACACACGCACCACTGGATGAACACAGCACTGTGATTCGAGAATTTGGAGCAACTTCGATAATTTCACTCTTACCTGCTCCATTAGCGCCGTAAAAATGTGAAATTTCTCGCGGTAACGCTTTACATTTTGCGGTTAAAAATTCCCCAAGTAAAACCGTGCGTGAACGAAAAAGTTAACGAAAAATAAAAATGAATAAAGACATTTTGTACTAATTAATTATATCGATGGCTTTTAAGCTTAAAATCAGAAGTACGTATCGAACGTGTATTCGCATTAAAACAAAATCTCTTTCCCCTCGTAAAACGTTTAATGACGGTTTACCAGAAGCGTTGAAATAGTTTTAATCATGAAAAATCATTAATCAAAGAAATTTCGTCGCAACGTAAACGTGTCATTCTGTAATGTCGTTTATCGTTACATTTAAATGAATAAAATGGTGAAATTTAGTTCGACGGACTTATTTAAATGCTCGTAAAATGAATGAGCAAAAGTTTATACGCTGATCGAACCACGTTTTACAAACACACACATATATTTATTATAAAAAAACTCATTATGTGCGTGTGAGTTGGATCGTGAACTCGGTCTCTGGGTTTTTTTTTCTCCACGAGACACGACCAAGTGCGAGGCCACTTTCACGTAACTCTATGTATGGTATTGCCCACGGGTCGAGAGCGCGGGGGCTGCAACCGTTACTGCACATACTGTATGCACAAATGTATAATATACAAATATATGCCGGGCACTCCAGGCCAAATCGACAGAATCATGATCATCAATCCTCATATAATTTTTTTTAAAATATATTCTTGATGAAAATGAAATAAAACCACAATAATGTTCAGATTTTTAGGAAAATTAAGAAAAATTGTACAGCCTTTTTTTTAAATATTTTACATACACTTCTTTTTCCATGGGCAGCCAACATACTGGCAGAATAAAAAAAAATTGTAAATCATCAGGCACCATAGATTTTACCTGGAATACTTTATATATATCTACCTATATACATTTTGCAATATTGTCTCTGTCGTCCGGAGCTATACAAATCTTGCTTCTGGGCAAAAGTCGCTAACCTCGCGAGGAAGAACTTTCCTCTCCCCCGCGTGAGCCAGCATCTTCGCGGCTCGTCAGAATCGCGAGAGTCCGTTGTCACTTCCGTTTATCGCGTGATGGCGGGAGGGAGAGCAGCTTCCTTTTGACGTGTGTTTTGCGTGAGCCTCGAGCAAACATGACAGGCTTCTCTTGTTTGTCTCTAGAGTTCGTCTCAAAGAGATTAATCCCGCGTGTGTAGCTGCTCTTAAAAAGACTGAACAGCTCTATTAGACGTCATTTAACTTTCGTAAAAGACACTCGACTATGTATATTAATAATCATTGTATAAACCATCGTCGCCGAAGATTTTTATCGCTCGGGAAGAAAGCAAAATATTACCGGTTAAAGTCCATTGAGATTTCTTCTTTCTTTTTTTTTTGCTTTCGTTAACAATTTCCGAATGAAATATAACTCTCGGTGCAACATGAGTATCCTCGCGTAACTCCATTATGTCTTCCTTAAGTGAGATATTTTATGTATTCCCGTCAGTGAATAATGAATAAGACCCGGCTCTTGTGTTTTTGACGCTCTTTTTTTTTCTTTACCACCGTGTATTCTTGACTTACGATTTTTAAATGCATATAAATATGCATGGGACATTTCTTGCCAAAATTCCATTTTTTTTTTCCAATTATTTAATATATTCTAGAGTTTCGCAAATAAAGAACGCCCTAAAAAGGTTTAAATTTGTTTCGAACAATCGATTTAATGTTTATCATCGAAAATATTGAATTTGAAGTGCTGAAAATTATTTTTGCAAAATGTGAAATACACTTATTGAAAAGAAAACAAGAAAAAACAAGAAAATTATCTTCAAGAAAATATTTATTTAAAAAAAAATAACGTTGACCAGTGTTAACGGCGGGGGGCTGTGTCACGGTAGCGGGTATAAAATCATGTGCAAATTTAACAATTGTTTTTGTATGAAAAAAATTATTTATTTATAAAACTAATTATACATCTATTTAGTATAAATACCAAGCTAATCAAAAAATTTTTTCTTCGTTTTTTATTGTTATTCAAAATGGCCGACTACTGCTATTTGCTTTTTGATATCTTGTTTTCCCGGCGTGACATTTGGCATCCACAATTTTTGATCTAGAACAACAAAAAAAAATTCTCGTTAATCTACATCAGAATACTTGGAGAAGTACGTACGGAATTTGAAAAAATATTGTTTTATTCGAATATTCTAGGCATTTGAACTTAAAAGGTGAATTTTCAGTGTAAAATTTCGTATAAAACTGCTCATAAAATGGAAAGTTTTTAATTAATCAGAAATTCCGTAAGTAGTTCTCTGCGAAATGCAATTGGAAACATAATTTTCAAATTTGAAGTCAATCGGATAAAAATTGTCAAAGTCATATATCACGCGGCGTGCTCAGGTGCTCAAAGTCGGTGAATAAAAAAAAATACTAACTACAACCTTAACTTAACTGAACAAATTTTCATGATGATAAAGCATCGTTTAAGCAAAAAGAAAAAACATGGATTTTTTGAAAATTTTACCGTGGCCATAACCCTTAATTCGACGTTTTCGTCGACAACAGCCAAATTTATATAATTTAAAAAATCCATAAATTTATTTATCGCAGACTGCACACAATGTAGTCTAATGATTCGAAGAAAAAATGAATAATTACGAGACGTCGGTGCTCGCGGTGATTAGACGTAGAATGTCTCGAACAAAACCAAACAATCGAACACCAGTAAATACACGTATTTATCGGCGTACGAGAAAATATACGAGGTCTGTTCAAAAAGTATCGGGAATTTTGAATTTCCGCGGGCTACGTATATTCGATTTACGATTTTTTTTGCCGTTAGGTTGCTACTCGTGTCCCTCAATTATGCTGAAAAAATCGACGATTTTGAATGTTTAGTTAATTGTTTACAGCTGTTTTGGTTAGATGTGTTTTGGCTTGTCTTCGATTTTTGCCTATTCCAAAAAAGCAGCTTCCATTGCGATTATTGAGCTTTGGTTTCCACCTCATAACCATAAATCCATGATTCGTCACCAGTTATGACCCTCTGGAGCAAATTTGGGTCGTCGCGGACCGAGTCCAACAGCTCCTTAGCAATGTTAACGCGACACTGTTTTTCTTCGAAACTGAGCAATTTTGTCACGAATTTCGCGGCGACCCGTCTCATGCCCAAATCATTGGTAAAAATCGAATAGCACGAGCCAATCGATATGTTTAGTTCCTCAGTAACTTCTCTAACGGTGATTCGACGATTGGCCAATATTATTTTCTTCGCTTCATCAATGTTTTCGTCTGCTGTTGATGTGCTCGGGCGTCCGGAACGCATTTCGTTGTTCGCATCTTCTCGGCCCTCTGAGAACATTTTGTACCACCGATAAACGTTGCTTTGGTCCAAGGTAGCTTCACCATACGCTACGGTCAACGTTCGGAATGCGTCCGCGCACTTAATTTTGTTTTTCACACAAAATTTGATATAGATTCTTTGGTCCATTTTTTTGGAATGGGCAAAAATCGAAGACAAACCAAAACACGTCTAACCAAAACAGCTGTCAACAATTAACTAAGCATTCGAAATGGCCGATGTTTTCAGCATAAGTGAGGGACACGAGTACCAACCTAACGCCGCAAAAAAAAATCGAAAATCGAATATACGTAGCCCGCGAAAATTCAAAATTCGCGATACTTTTTGAACAGACCTCGTATATAGGAGTTCTAAAGGCTTGAGAAGCGAATGACTCTTAAACCCGTTTAACCGGATAACTAAAATCATTGTCAAGGTGCAGTACAGCGACATAGCGGTATAGTTGTAAATGTCCAAATATATATGGCTGGCATTATGCGTTATGCGACGGAATTTTGTTTGGGTTGTTCATCGGAGCGAAGACTCGTTTGCAAAAAAAAAAAAAACAGGAGGTAGCAGTAATTCCCTTGAAAGTACCATTCGCAGGTAAACGTGCGTGGTATTTATATGTATTTTTACGCTTTACTACAAACGAGTAATTCTCTTTCGCGGATAAACATTTGAACGGAGTGGCGAGTGCACCAGTCGCTGAAACATTGCACATATGTGCTGTACTTTGCGGACGAATAAGGTGACGTCCTCGTCGATTCCTCGAGTCAGCAGACATACTCACACGACGCAGGATTAATGAATGTATACAGCTCTCGCGTGACGACTTTCCCGCGTGTCTCTTTTTTTTTTGTCCTTCATTCTTTCATCTCCCTCGATGGATATATATGTATGCCATTTTATTCGCTCGGTTAGATTGACGATGCATTTTTCGTCGTGAGAAATCGCGACATTGAGAATTGTATACTCTCTCGCGAACCCTCCACGCGCGCGTCTATACGTCCCGACCTTTCCCGACCTGTCTCTGCCCTGGAAATACATAGTTTCTCCGCTGACGTTTCACTCGTTTTACCGTAAGAGCATGCGGAGTGCGTACTTACACTTTGTTTTTCTTTGTTGCAACGCCGCGATGTAGCCGCGTATATAGATGCATTCGACGGAGATGAGTCGTCTGCACCTGTAAACTTTCTTCTTCTTGTCTCCCCTTCCGCTCCTTTAGCTGAACCCCATCTTCGAAATACTTCACTTCGAAACTCGGCGGGATGCATCTTCTCTCCAGGCAAATACATTTTTAAAATATTCTTTTTTTTAAATACTCTCCAGGCAAATACATTTTTTTAAATAATATTATTAATATTGTTTTTAAAAATGTATTTGACTGGAGAAAAGTTTTTTAAATAATATTATTAAACATTTTCACCAGGCAAATACGTTTTTAATAATAATGTTATTAATACTATTTTAGAGAAGATGCATCCTGCTGAGTTTCTAAGTGAAGTATTTCAAAGATGCGCTTCACTTTAATTTGAATATTATTTTTTATCATTTCAAATAAAATAATATTAAAAATAATATTAACAAAAGAAAACATTTTTTCTTCATTGTTTCGATATTATTTCTCGAGATTTTGATGAAAAGATATGCACGCAATCGGTGATTGTATTTTTTCGGTAAAAATCTCTAAGATATTTCTTATCAATGAAGACTTTAATATTTTTGTTTGTTTTCCAAGATCAAGAGATAATATTCCGACCGTTGAATCCTTCACTTACGTTGACTATGATCTTTGTTAAAATCGACAAAATAAATTTCGTTCTTTTGATGTTTGAAAATAATAATCTTCCACGGATTACGTATCTCCACGTTTGTTTCGTTATTTCGTAATTCCGCGTTGCGTGCACACGAAAACGTTCTCGTTTGAGGACCTTGTTTTTTCTTTCGCGTCAAGGCCTAAGTCAATTGATCAAGCGTTTGTATCGATTAGATTATCGATCGAGTAAATTGTCGTCGCGTGTCTGAGTTCCCGCGAAAGTGTCAGAGATCATGAAGGTGAACACGATGAGATTGAGAGGAACAACCTGTTTGTTCTTAAGGTAGTAGTCTGGTGACTTAAGACGATTTTCATGTCTTTTTTGGAGGGCGTTTTTATGTAGGAAAACAAAAATGAATCGTTTTGGATATTTAGGATGTTTTTATTTACATATAATATATAATATAATATATAAAGATACAAACAAGTCTTTTTTTTTAATTTAATAGTTCATTATTATTATTATTATTGATCGAAGTTGGCACGTCGAAGTTGGCAGCTCGGGTCCTAACTTTTTTTCCACCGAACCGATTGCTTTCAAATTTTAACAGGCTACTCTACACACTTATAGTTCACGTCGGAACCACCGAGAAATTTTTTCACCCCTAACTTTTTATTTTACAACCCCTTCTTTGCTAAAGTCCTTTTATTTGAGCAAAAAGGGGTTGTAAAATAAAAAGTTAGGGATGAAAAAATTTCTCGGTGGTTCCGAAGAGAACTATAAGTGTGTAGAGTAGCCTGTTAAAATTTGAAAGCAATCGGTTCGGTAGAAAAAAAGTTAGGACCCGGGCTGCCAACTTCGAGGTGCCAACTTCGATCAATAATAATAATAATAATAAACTATTAAATTTTATCAAAAAATTTTTTTTTTGTATCTTTAATATGTAAATAAAAACATCCTAAATATCCAATACGATTCATTTTTATTTTCCTACAAAAAAACGCCCTTCAAAAAAGACATGAAAATCGGCTTAAGTTACCAGACTACTACGAGTAGTCTGGAGTTTAAAAACGTTATGACCTCTCGTGGATCGTTAGACCTATTTTCAACGTTTTGTTTGTCTCTTTCGTGACTCATAAAACTCGCTGTGTGTACACAATAAACGCACAATACAGGTTGTACAAATTTGTAATTGTAAGATCGACGTGCCGAACGATATCACCACTACAATTTACTCGTCGATTCACATTGGGTAAGAGGGAAATTGCTGGAAACTTTATATATATATATATATATATACTAGGGGGGCTTCACCCGCCTGCGTGCCACCCCCGATCCACCTCCGCCCGCCTTAACTCTTGTACACGGCGGCGGCAGCGATATATTTATATAATATAGAGAGATACATAAAAGTATACAGTACATAAAAGTATATATTTATTTATGGACAGAAAAGATGTGAATTTAAGCAATTGAAAATCTATTTCATCAAATGAATTTCTTTTTTATCGGGCAGATATTTCGTAATAAGCAGAAAATTTGTGATCGAATAGCGTACCGAAACATTGGAAAAAAAAAAGAAATTTCATTTTTTGCCCGCCTTTTCGGAAACCTAAAAATGGCGAAATTTCAAATGGTCATAACTTGGCTCCCGTTTGATCGATTTTGAATTTTGAGGGGGGTTTTGTAAACGTCTCGAGTAGACTTAGAGAATGCATTTTGGATCATCCCGATATCTCAATTATTGTAGCCGTGAGAGCGGGTTGAATATCGGCGAAAAAAATGAGAAGGGGTATGTGCGGAAAAATTCGCAAATATCGATGGTCCGACTTAAAAAATCTGTGAAAAATCGAAAGTTAATGATAGCACGAAGATTCAAGCGCCATTTTAAAGAGTGTTCGATTGCAAAAAGAATGAGCACAGAGTGGGGTTCCAACTCCATCGGGAAGCAACGTTACAGCGATTTTAGTGAAGCCACTTCTGTTTGGCCTAAATGCAAAAAAATTTTGAATTTTTAAATTTTCTTTTAGGGCGCTATATCGATGTATTGTGACTCGCTGATTACTAATTCAGTAGTCTTGAAAAACTCAAAATTCCGTCGAAAATCGTCCAAAAAGTGATTTTTTTTCGACTTTTGCGTTTTTCACATTGATTTTTTGAGTTTTCGGCAAAAACTCGGTGTTATTCGTAATCAGCGGAAAATTTCCGATCGAATCGGGTATCAAAACATTGAAAAAAAAGATGAGCCACCCCCGCCCCCGCTCGATCCTCTCAGCCAGCCTACTCGATCCCGCTCGCTCTCCTACTCTTGTACACGGCGGCGGCGGCGGCGAAATATTTATATAATATAGAGAGATACATATATATATATTGGGGCGATTTTTTTTTTCGACTATTTTTTTTTCAGTCCCCACCCGAAATTTTGTTGGATATATCGAAAAAGAAATTCCCTGAACGTTACAGCCCTTAATATTAATTCTAAGTACTTTCCCAAAGCGTGAGAAGATTTTCCATCTAAAATACACGTAAATCGAATTTTTTTTTTTCAAATTTCTATAACTCAGCCGCATTGTATGCTATCATATTGTTCTTGGTTTCGATTTTCTCAGAATAAACCAATCTAAAAAAGTGCCTTTTGCGGCGAAAGTGTAAATTGTACTCGTGAGGTGGTATGGATCACTGAAGTTGATTTTTACCCAAAACTCTCGTTTTTTTGCTGTTATCTCCGGAACAATTAACTTTACAAAAAAAATGTAAACGAAAAATTTGTTGAAAATTTAATTTCCTACAAAAAAGGTCCTATCGACCCAATTACTTAGATTAATATTTCTTGAGATATTGAACTTTTTTTATTTTTTATTTTTTTAGTAGTAGTAGTAAATGTTTTTATTGGCCACCAAATTAAAATTTTTTTTTTTTTTCCAACATCTCGTTTTTTTTTTTTTTTTTTTTTTTTTTTTTTGGAGGGTGGGCCAGGGCCATTGACCGAAGTCCTTCAGCCCATGCATCCAAGTAGTCGGTTGGTGACATCATGGTTTGATTTATTTATTTATTTATTTTTCTTTCTCGTTCATTTTATTTTTTCCCTTTCCATCAGTTTAGCGGGATGCGGGTTGCGGTGCACTTATGTCTGATGCTCATTTGTGTAGGGCGGGAGAATGAAAAACGTAGAATAAAAAAAAAAAAAAAAAAAAAAAAAAAAATATTTTTTTAATAACTGAATATTTCATATTTTATAAATTTTATACTACTCATAAGTTACAGTTCAATATCTCAAGAAATATTAATCTAAGCAATTGGGTCGATAGGACTTCTTTTGTAGGAAATTAAATTTCCAACAAATTTTTCATTTACATTTTTTTCGTAAAGTCAATTGTTTCGGAGATGACAGCATAAAAACGGGAATTTTGGGTAAAAATCAACTTCAGTCACCCGTACCAACTCACCAGTACAATTTACACTTTCGCCGCAAAAGGCACTTTTTTAGATTGTTTTATTCCGAGTAAATCGAAACCAAGAACAATATGATAGCATAAAATGCGGCTGAGTTATAGAAATTTGAAAAAACGACAAATTCGATTTACGTGTATTTTACGTGTGTATGTATTGAACGTATCGATATATATTTCGTAATCGAATGTTCAAATATGTAGCTCACGATCCGGGCTTTGCGATTTGTTTTTTTTTTCTTCTTCATCCACTTTGTCATTCCTGAACGTGTCGGTGAATCCCCACTCACCGAGGAGGGAATCACACATCAACGCCCTCGAGCCTTTCACTCCTACGTCCGATTCGTCGGGATATTAATTTCTTCGAAAATTACTAATCGTTAGATTACCAACGGCCCTTATGACGATCAATCATCGAGATCGTTATCGAAAACCTCGACGCGTTTTGTTCGATCAATTTTTCTCTAGGTTTTTTTTTTTACAATTTTAATTCACATCTTTGCGTTAAAACGAATGTGAGAGTAATTTTATTTGAAGGAGGCCTTAACGTCTACCGGTGGTCGATACCACCCGCTGTTTGAAGAAGCACGCTGAATGAAAATTATGTCGACGAGATATTGCAGCGCAAAAAAAAAGAGTCCGAGTGGATTTAACGCTTCCAATACATATTCAGCAACGTTTATCTTCGTTTGAAATATCCTTTACGCAAATAATATTCAATTTCAGCGCGATATTTTATTCTTTAAGCCAGAGAGTGCAAACAACGTTATTGCGTCTTTGCACGAATTCATTTCTTTTTTTTTTACACCCGTTAAGAGAAATGAATTATAGGCAACGGGGTCTTAAAGAGTTCGAGGCTTGTATGCGCGTGAAATGTGTACGAGTTTGAGTACGATGCGGTTTACCGAGTAAAACAGATTTATTGATTTAACTGAAGAATTTTTTTTTTTTTTCGTTAGCAACATCTATTTTGATCAGCAGCGATTTATTTGGTAATATTAAAATTGCGAGGATGGTAAATTATATCGATTAAAAATTATCTTTCATTCGGCGAGTATACGTTTTAAAAAAGTGTATTTATTCTTCACTTTTCAAGTCAATCTCGAGTCAACTTTCTCCGTTAAAAAATAATTTGTCGAAATCTTAATAAATTTGATTGATATTACTATTATCTTTATTTATTATTATTACTGTTTAGTTTTGTTCAATTTGCGCGACAGGCAAAATCAATTGATTAACGATAAACCCGTTAATTAATAAATACGTTCAGCTTCGTTTACCATGAATTTTTATTTTTTTTTCCTCGAAGATTCATCATCTCTGTAGAATGTTTTCTTCCCGTTCACCTAGACGTGCAATTACCGTTCTTCTTGTAGCGAAAAAAAAAACAACACGCAGCTTGTAAACGGCATTTACGCTCTTATAAAATCATTAAGGCATCCTCAAATATGCTATAATACACTATATATGGAGCGCTCCATGTGAAGAAAAATAATTTTATTCCCCTAAGATTTTCGATGATAGTCGCAATAATAAACTATTTTCAAAATTCTTTTTCTCCATTTCTTCTTTAAGGGCTCACATACCCTTGAAATTTTCAAAAAATCAATTTTTTTTTGTTACAAACTTTTATTCTTTATACTTTTAAGAATTAAAAAAAAAAAACTTTTAAGAAAACTCCACTACATTACAAAGTTGTTGCAATAAATGTGATCGGGCATCGGATTAGGACGGCTACCTACCAGAAACTTTAAGGTAGTAGTCTGGTAACTTAAGCCGATTTTCATGTCTTTTTTGGAGAGCGTTTTTTTGTAGGAAAATAAAAATTAATCGTTTTGGATATTTAGGATGTTTTTATTTACATATTAAAGATACAAAAAAAAAATTTGTTGAAAAAATTTAATAGTTTGTCATTATTACTATTATTATTGATCGAAGTTGGCACCTCGAAAAAAAAGCGCGTGGGTGGCCCCGGTGATTTTGGCTCTTGATGTTATCTGAAATAAAAAATTCTTGTTATATCTTAATCTATAGACATGTCATTCTGGTCGGAACTACTGAAGTTAAATTTCATGGATAAATAACAAAATAGCGGACTTTGGAGAAAAACGTCATTTTCCATTTTGTTATTTATCCATGAAATTTAACTTCAGTAGTTCCGACCAGAATGACATGTCTATAGATTAAGAACTATCAAGAATTTTTTATTTCAGATAACATCAAGAGCCAAAATCACCGGGGCCACCCACGCGCTTTTTTTCGAGTTTTCGTTTTCTTCAGTAGTCCATTTACATTTGTAAAAATAACGTTAATATTGAAAAAAAAATAAAAACAAATTTTTTTTCTTGTAGTTGAACAGTTAATCAAAAATATGAAATCAATAATTAAATTTTTTTTTCACCATATAACCTTTGTAATAATTTTTCAAATTTATTCAATTTTCAGCGCGCGCAGCGGTATGTGAGCCCTTAAAACCAGTGTTATAAGTACCGAAAAAAAAAAATATGTGTCTTGTTGAAAAATCTTTCTACACTTTCCGGTGGAACTTCATGGATAAATAACAAAATGGCGGACTTTGGAAAAAAAAGTTTTTTTTTCCTAAAGTCCGCCATTTTGTTATTTATCCATGAAATTTAATTTCAGTAGTTCCGACCAGAATGACATGTCTATAGATTAAGAATTATCAAGAATTTTTGATTTCAGATAACATCAAGAGCCAAAATCACCGGGGCCACCCACGCGCTTTTTTTTCGAGGTACCAACTTCGATCAATAATAATAATAATAATAATAAACTATTACATTTTTTCGAACAAATTTTTTTTTGTATCTTTAATATGTAAATAAAAACATCCTAAATATCCAAAACGATTCATTTTTATTTTCCTACAAAAAAACGCCCTCCAAAAAAGACATGAAAATCGGCTTAGAGTACCAGACTACTACCTTAAACGCGTTTTTCACGAAACTATGTTTTTGGACAGTGTCAGCACGATAACTCAATCAATTTTTTATATTTTTTAACTTTTTTTTTCTTTACCTTGATAATTACTTTCTCCATAGTCTAACGAGCGGTTTTTCTGATTTTTTGTTTGGACAATGTTTATAAATTATTAAACACTAATTTTTTTTTTTATTGCATATTAAAGTTTGAAATACTGTAATTCCTTCATTTATAAAAAAAAAAATTTCCTTCGTCAGACTATTACTACTACATTATTTTACCAGATTCTTTTTTATTTTTGCAAATTGGATAATTTTTGGTGAAGTTATGATGTCGACAAGGAGAGGCCATGGTTTTCATCAGTAGTCCATTTACATCCGTAAAAATAACGTTAATATTGAAAAAAAAATTATAACAAATTTTTTTTCTTGTAGTTGAAAAGTTAATAAAAAATGTGAAATCAATAATTAAATTTTTTTTCACCATTATAACCTTTATAATAATTTTTCAAATTTACTCTGTTTTCAGCGCGCGCAGCGGTATGTGAGCCCTTAAAACCAGTGTTGAAAGTACCGAAAAAAAAAAAATGTATCTTGTTGAAAACTCTTTCTACACTTTCCAGTGGAATTTTATATATAAAAGGAATTTATGAACGTACTCTCCCATATGCTAAATCGTGACAATATACATGTGTAAATGTGTTTATAGCTCGAATTTCGTAACATAGATTATTTGTATTTTTTTAATATTTGAAATCCCAAAAAAAAAACGTAGGGAATCCCTTGTACTCGTGCGGGATTCTCCACCGTGAGCGCGATGGTGCATCAAGGACGGAGGGAGTCATGACGGAAAAAAAAAGAAAAAGTACCGGCAGTTCAAAATTCCATGTGTTGTACGTGCAATGCTCGAGGTTAAAAAACACATTGGTGAGAATGATTAGCGTAATTATAAAAACGCCGGTGTCACGTCTTCCAGCACTTTCTTTCGATTATCAACGACGAAAAACCCGCTGCTACATCTCACAAACATAAATATCTCAGACTCACATATATACACAGATGATATAGCAGCGAAAGATTGCATTTCGAGTGTTAAAACATTTACGATACGCCCTTTAAATTTTTACTCATTCATGAACACATTTTTCTTGGATGCAGACATGATCCAAGACTCTCGGATCACGTCCGCAGTCCCCTCTCACTCTTCCCAATCAGACTTTTAAGGTAGTAGTCGTTTTATCGTAGGAAAATAAAAATGAATCGTTTTGGATATTTAGGTTGTTTTTATTTACATATTAAAGATACAAAAAAAAAATTTTTTGAAAAACTTCAATAGTTTATTATTATTATTATTATTGATCGAAGATGGCACCTCGAAAAAAAACGCGTGGGTGGCCCCGGTGACAAAATGGCGAACTTTGGAAAAAAAACTTTTTGCCAAAGTCCGCCATTTTGTTGTTTATTCGTGAAATTTAACTTCAGTAGTTCCGACCAGAATGACATGTCTATAGATTAAGAATTATCAAGAGTTTTTGATTTCAGATAACATCAAGAGCCAAAATCACCGGGGCCACCCACGCGCTTTTTTTATGCGGTGCCAACTTCGATCAATAATAATAATAATAATAATAATAATAAACTATTAAATTTTTTCAAAAAAACTTTTTTTCGTATCTTTAATATGCAAATAAAAACATCCTAAATATCCAAAACGATTCATTTTTATTTTCCTACAAAAAAACGCCCTCCAAAAAAGACATGAATATCGGCTTAAGTTACCAGACTACTATCTTAAGTGTAACGAACAAGAAACGACAAAATTGCACCGGGAGACTCAACGACGAGACGGCTGTGAACGCCTTTGGGTCTGCAAAAAAAAAACGAGCAACGAACTACAAAGAACAAAATAAAAACGCTATCGAACTCACGATTACCGATAAATTAAACGTCGAGAGCCACTTATATAGGATCGAAGAAAGTCTACCGGTGCGTCTCCTCCTCCTCCTCCTCCTCTCTCGGTCAGCATCACTACATACACCTGTGTATACATAAAAACATTGCAAAAAATGTTCGAGTTATACCGGTCCTCGGTAGAGCAAAATTTACGCCTCCTCTTACATCTCCGTCTGATATAATGTCCCGGAACAAACACCCACACTCGCGAAATCCACTCGAATGCGGATCAAGCTTGAACAATTCACGTACCAATAAAACAAACCCGTTAAAATTCTAGGCGGCATATCGTTTAATAATTTTTACGAAATTATAATATAAATTTAAGGCGGTAGTCTGGTCTAGAGCGAGATTTTTGACGTCATTTCTAATGTGCAATAACGTTTAAACCGTTGAAGTTGTCTTGATGAAAATGTACACGTGCATTTATTGATCCTTAGAGAATACTTGTACATTTAAAAAAATTATTATTATAAATATTTTCATGTAGTTTTTTGCCTCGTTGCAACATGGTGCGCCGAAATCGGCGCCCATTCTGGACGATGTTGTATGCATCTGGAAAAAAAAATATATATATATATTCTCAATCTGTATGAGTATTCTGAGCACTGGTAGCAGAATTGGTACTGAAAAAAAAATTTTTATCGAGTCGAACAATAATTTTGCCGACATTTTATAACTCGTCGAATACCCAAAAATGTATGAAATATCATTAATGAAAGTTCAACAGGCCGGCATTTTGTCAAAAAATTTTTTTAAGTACCAATTCTGCTACCAGTGCTCAGAATACTCATACAGATTGAGAATATATATTTATTTTTTTTTTCAGATGCATACAACATCGTCCAGAGTGGGCGCCGATTTCGGCGCACCATGTTGCAACAAGGCAAAAAACTATATGAAAATATTTAAAATAATTTTTTTTTTTAACGTACAAGCATTCTCTAAGGATCAATAAATGCACGTGTAAATTTTCATCAAGACAACTTGAACGGTTTAAACGTTATTGCACATTAGAAATGACGTCAAAAATCTCGCTCCAGACCAGGCTACGGCCTTAATCAAAAATCGTTTCACTTTCCTCGAAATTTTCAACCTTTTCTTTGTCGATCTGTTATTAATATTAATTATCCTTCGCAATATTATGAAGTGTCATAAAAATAGAATGTCTCCCCCCAAGGAAGAAATGTGTTGGATGGGTAAAAACCGTATTTATCATTCGCCTTTACTGCACAAAATGTAATTCAAAATTGTATGTAGTACGTTAGATGATTACCGGTGTCTGTCGTGTCAATAATCACTCGTCCAGA
The DNA here is from genome assembly GCA_958009045.1 of Oxytorus armatus. Classification (NCBI taxonomy): domain Eukaryota; kingdom Metazoa; phylum Arthropoda; class Insecta; order Hymenoptera; family Ichneumonidae; genus Oxytorus; species Oxytorus armatus. The sequence goes on from OY253753.1 coordinate 4,512,779, forward strand.
TGCTACGTGGATAACCGCTCGTAATGTATCTTGTCGATTGACGAGAGGGGCTCTAATTCGCGAAGGACGCGAGAGCGACAGTGAGCGGGTTGAGGATGTAGAAAGTGAAATTCGAACGGCAATGCGCTGTGCGTACAATAAGAACGAGCGCGTGCTCAAAATTCTAACGAGCTCGGTACACACTTAGCGGTTCGCGGTTGTCTCTTACGTAATAAAAAAAAAAAAAAAAAACCACAGCTAATACTATTATATACCAGGCAGAAGAAGCAGAAGAAGCGACGACAGCCACGAGAAAAGCCACGAGCGTGAATTTATGTGAAAAAAAAAAAAAACAAAAAAAATGCCAGTTACTCTTCTCGTGCATAAAAGCGAGACTCCATACTCGCTTCGTTGCTAATGCACATCCTCGCTCTATATCAAAATTTACTTAATATATTTCACGCTGTATTACTATATATATCGTTACTACGTGCTCGAAGAGTTCGTGCTCGGAAGTGTCGTGAGGTAACCCAGGAGCGGAAGTGAATTTATAAATCGACCCCATCTGCTATATAACAATATTGAGCTCGTGAACGTTGGAATTTCGTTCCTACGAATTGCCCGAACGTAAAAGTACACGTGAATTTTACGATTGCGACAGTCGAACAGAATTTTATCGATTGGAATTATGTAGCCTGAATGAGTGTACCGATAATTCGAGACGGGAATTAAAATATTAGAAACGCTCGCAGCGAAGAATGATTAAATCTCTTTTGGAAAGAACGATAATAAGTTTCATAGAAAAAAAGAAAATCTCGATTCTAGCAGGAAAATTGTTTGCTGAACTTTTGTTTCGCAACCGCAACCCGGAAGTACAATCATCAATTCATTGATCGAACGATAAATTATTTTAGGAAACGAGGACCAATAAAATCGCCTGCGATTTATAAACATCAATTCTGAATTCTCGAGTTCTCCAATCGTTCGAGCATAAATGTTATACAACGTCGTGGGGTACGACGAAAACATTGACGCCAGGAAGAGAGAGAGAAGATCATCGTAAGATTCGAGAATCTGGAGCATATCCGTTTTCACAGCAGCTTGCCCTCTCTTTTGTCTATCAACGATTCCGAAGGCGCAAACACTTGCGAGTTGCTCGTCGATTGGCCACAATCCAGTTTAATGGTTTTTTTTTCTCTTCTCTCTCGCCTCGATCTTTCTATGCCCGTGGAACGATATTTAACAGAGAATATATATCTGTATTGCGAACGGTTGCGAAATGTATGTCTTTTCTACACTTCACCGGCCGGTGCTCTCTTCCTCGGACCGCAACACATCAATAAAAACCCGCAGAGACACACACGAAACGCGTTCACTTGCGCGTGTGCTTGTAAATAATAATAAAAATAAAAGCAATAAAAAGAACAAGTCCGGACTCTGATCTCCCCGAAGAATTCACTTTCATCCGAGGGCCGTATAACGGATATATAGGTATAACAAGTGGAGCACACGGTGACCAGAGGGTTATTGTACAGGTGCCTTCCACGAATCATTTGAAACGGTCTCCCTTCCAGCCTGTCTTACCTGTTTCCAGGTGGATTTCATTGCCCTCAGGGCAATCGGATATCTTTCTATACCCGTGGCTATTGTCGATCGATTGAAGCGACTGTTTGACTTCTTTTTTTTCTTTTTTTTTCTTTTTACAAAAATTTTAAAACCACTCGTTCGAACAAGAGGATATTATGAATTTTATTAGGATAACCTAATAAAAAGGGGTCACCGGTAAAACATCAAAAGAGTAGAGAGACTACTACTGCAACTCAATTTTTAATTCATCAATCTATTTATTAAAATAGCGTAAAGATACTCCTACAACTCAATTTTTAATTCATCAAACTATTTATTAAAATAGAGTAGAGATACCACCACTGCAACTCAATTTTTAATTCATCAATCTATTTTAATAAATATTTTAATAAATAGATTGATGAATTAAGGTAGTAGTCTGGTAACTTAAGCCGATTTTCATGTCTTTTTTGGAGGGCGTTTTTTTGTAGGATAATAAAAATGAATCGTTTTGGATATTTAGGATGTTTTTGTTTACATATTAAAGATACAAAAAAAATGTTTTTTTTTAAATTTAATAGTTTATTATTATTATTATTATTGATCGAAGTTGGCACCTCGAAAAAAAAGCGCGTGGGTGGCCCCGGTGATTTTGGCTCTTGATTTTATCTGAAATCAAAAATTCTTGATAATTCTTAATCTATAGACATGTCATTCTGGTCGGAACTACTGAAGTTAAATTTCATGGATAAATAACAAAATGGCGGGCTTTAGAAAAAAAAGTCCTTTTATTTTGCCGCCATTTTGTTATTTATCCATGAAATTTAACTTCAGTAGTTCCGACCAGAATGACATGTCTATAGATTAAGAATTATCAAGAATTTTTGATTTCAGATAACATCAAGAGCCAAAATCACTGGGGCCACCCACGCGCTTTTTTTCGTGGTGCCTACTTCGCACAGTAATAATAATAATAATAAACTATTAAATTTTTTAAACAAAATTTTTTTTTGTATCTTTGATATGTAAATAAAAGCATCCTAAATATCCAAAACGATTCATTTTTATTTTCCTACAAAAAAACGTCCTCCAAGAAAGGCATGAAAATCGGCTTAAGTTACCAGACTACTACCTTAACGGGGGGGTAGGGTTTTAAAGGCGAAAAAAAGCATATTTTTATGATTTTTTTCCGGCGACATGAGTAATATAATTTTATTAAATAGAATTACATATTATTGCACAACTATTGAAGTATCTCAGAAAAAATGTTCAATGAAAAATATTGATAAATAAGCCGGTGACGTTGAATCTCCAGAAGCGCCTTGAAAAACAGTGGTTTTGCGGTTAACATTATAACTCGTTACCGGATCATCTGAAACAAAAAAATTGATATGCATTTTAAAGGTGATGTATTCCTCGAGGTAATCAGAAAGAGTTTTTTTTTTTTTTTTTTTTTCTATTTTTTGCAGCACTTGGAAGTGAAAAACGCAATTTTAGCTAAAAAAATCGCGCTTAATTTGTTATTAAAAAATTGAAAAAATTGAAAAAAAAAAAACCTCCTCCTGATTACCTGTTGATTAATGTGAAGAAGTAATGTTTAAATTCTTAAAAGGATCGGTTTAGTAGATTTTGAGTTCTAATGTTCACAAACTTCAAAAATGACGTTTTCGGGAAAATCGATTTAAAGTTCGAGCAGGTATAAAAATCAGGTATCACGGCCGGTCGTTTGAAACGCTGTAACTTCGTTAGTTTTACTCCGATTCACTTAAAATTTATACACAATATTCTCGACGTATTGTTCATTCAGAAAAAAAATGCAAAAAAAATAATTTAAAAACCCTACCCCCCCTTAAAAATTGAGTTGTAGCAATAGTATCTCTATTCTTTTGGTGTTTTAACCGTGAACCCCTTTTATTAGGTTATTAGGTTAGCGGTTTTAGAATGTTTGCAAAAAGAAAAACAAAATAGTTAAATAATGATTACCATTAAGATCGAGGGGATGAGGTTTTTTTTTATTTTAAAAAAAAGACCCCTTCCCCGCGATCTTAAAGGTAATAATTATTTATTTTGTCTTCGCGAGAGCCCGAAGATTGTCCGCCTTCCCGTCAACTTCGATATTTTTATTTCCACACGGTTATTAACTGGCTAACTCCGCGTTTGCATAAACACTTGCGCGATATATTATCACTGTAGCAAAAGTATAAGAGGCGAATTGACTTAAAATCTTAACACTATCATAATTGAGCGTTAAACAGCACGGAGCGTTACAGGTTGTCTAGAGAATCACATAATCGGGTTTAAGTACAGCTGTGTTTTTTCCTTCTGTTGTCTCAATTCCCTACGTAACATCAGAAATGTATGTTTCCACGTTCACTTAAATTCGTGATGAAATAACGCGTTCGTAGGATTTGTATGTCCAGTTTTTTTTCTGGAATCCAATAATTCCCACAGGACCAACGACATCAAGTATAGCTCATAAAAACAAAATAACTTTCTGCAGAAGGAAGATGATGCGAAAAAAAGTGAAAAATGGATTAGTCTTAGTGTGTAAAAAAAAAAAGAAATTTCATCACGTGTTCTAATTGGACATGCCACTAATGAATATTCTGCCGGTACCACTTTTCGTCAATACCCAAGTGTCCGAGCACTTTCAGCGGATGGAAAGTTCGGTGAAAATTACGATAAGATAATAATAAGGTTGAAAAGAAAAAAAGGAAGAAAAACGAGCGTTCGAGATCTTCGCGTATCAAACGTATCCCTTCAACGACGTGGCTGTCGAACGGATTTAATTTTTTTGCGCATTTACGAACATTGATAAATCGTCGTTATCATTATAGAACGGAGGCAAATCTCGAGCAGGACTAACCTTGCTGCGTAACCTTGGGCGTGAACTTGGCTCTGTGCTCGAGTTCCTGAAGAGCGGATCGCGGCCAGAGGGAAACCGTTCGAGTGACGGAGAGAACGTGGAAAAGAGGTGGAAGGAAAAAAATATATAGACTCGCCGGCTATTGCTATATGGTTTGCTGGACATTACGGTGAACCGCGAGTTGAATTTCGGATCACTTTCTCCGACCAGAAGCACAGGTATATAGTGGCTCCCGCCGAGACCAACGAGAAGAGTGAGACGGAAATAAAAACGTTGTAAAATGTGCTGCTTGAGAGGGAGAGGGTGGGAGCGGGGAAGACTTTTACAGAGTGAAAAGGATAGTGATACAAGACGAAAAACCAGTGTGTGTACGATGTGTGAAATTTAACCGTCGCGAGGGGGGGGAATGGTAACTCCGGAACTCCAGGAGACCACAATCCTCCTTCTCAACCACTTCCATAGCTTCGCCGAGAGCAAGATAAAGAGAGAACGAGAAAGGAAGAAGTTAGCACGAGCCAACCGATGTAACTGTGTTTGCGCTCCGAACGTATACGTACCATTTATAAAAGCGTTTTGTGCGCGTAGTAACCGAAAGAGAAAAACATCCACAACGGTATCTCCACCTCCATCGAACTGGCGAATCCAACGGGCCACCACCACCGTGCCATTTCGGCCCACCATCCGGCATTAAACCCTGCCACCTTGCCGCGTCTTTCGCACCGAGGGAACACCGCAAAACGGGGGAGTTGTATGAACGTGCCTATATAACCACGACGTTCCGCTGATTGGACGAAGTTAACCGAGTTTTCCGGCAACTAGGGAACGTCAGAACGTGCCCGGTCCCGAACGGGCCGCTGCTCCTACATTATGAGGTTTCGTCCGAGAATCGCGGTCAGTTTTAGTTTCGTTTTAGTCGTATTATCTATTTTTTTTATTTTATTTACGTTATTTTTTTCTTCACATCATCGGTGCGCAGTGAGGACTGTTTGTTGTTTTTCTTCTTTTTTTTTTTTCTTGATTTTTTGGTCCTCGGTGTACCGGAGATTGACGAGTGACAAAAGTGACGTTTTCTTTTTGTATTCCGTTGCTGTTACGTTGATTCAATTCGCCGCGGTACGAAGAATTATTTGCGATTTTGTTGTACTTTTTTTTTTCTGCAGGTTGCAATAGTTGTTCTACTGCAAGTCGCTCTTGTTGCAAGCAAGGCCCTCGATCAGACTTCGTTGCGGACGCTACAGGTGCAACAGCCACATACACCGTAAGCGATGATTCGTGACATTTTTTTTCTTTTTTTACTTTCCGTTGATTGGTCGATGGTAAACACTCGGTGAAAAATTTCATCGAACACGAATAACTTCACAATTGCGATTCACGCTTGACGTGATTTGGAGAAATAAAACAAACGGGAAATGTTAATAAATTTGGAACTACGTGGATTCGTCGGTTTTTTTTTTTGTCATTTTTGGTAAGATTCCCGTGACACGAAATTGATACACTGGGATTGACAATGAGAAATCATCGATTTAGCTGTCGAAGAAAATATTCTAATCGATCTTCACACCGTTTCGTAATGTTTTTCGTGATCGATCGAATTTTTTCCGAGTTCATACATCGCGCGTCGATCGTGCAAACAATCTTCAAACCGCGAGAAACCACTTCGTGGCGTCAAACTTAATAGATATTTGGTACTTTTCAGTTACGGTAATTCAGAGGCTCAAAAGAGATACGGCGGCGGTGACGAAGGCGATGAAATAATTGATCATCAGGAAGATCATCGTCACGATGATCATCATCATGATCCGGGTTATTGGAAGAAGAAGCTAATCTGGAAGCCGGGCTGGAAGAAAATATGGAAACCGGCGCAGAAGCAAATATGGAAACCAGCGTGGAAGAAGATCTGGAAGCCAGTCTGGGAACCAACGAAAAAGGCGATATGGAGGGACGTTCAAGTGCCGGCGTGGAAGAAAATTTGGAAGCCAGTTTGGAAGGAAATTCAAGTGCCCGTTTGGAAGGAGATACAAGTTCCAGCGTGGAAGAAAATTTGGAAGCCCGTTTGGAAGCCGATAAAGATTCCGGCTTGGAAGGAAATACAGGTGCCGGATTGGAAAAAAATTTGGAAGCCAGTATGGCGGGAGATTCAAGTGCCGGCGTGGAAGGACATACAAGTGCCGGCGTGGAAGAAAATTTGGATACCCGAGTGGATAAAGGTCGGGATACCGGGCGAAAAGTTTCTGGGAACTGATCCGCACGGCTGGCAGTACACGAGTCACGATTTGTGGAAGAAAAAATTGATCTGGAAACCGCTGTGGAAGAAATATTGGAAACAAGCGAAAAAACAAATATGGCTACCGGACAAAAAGCTCGAGTGGAAGGAGGCTTGGAAGCAGATATGGAAACCGGCGAAAAAGCAGATTTGGCTCGACGACAAGAAGCTCGTTTGGAAAGAGGAGTGGAAACAGATATGGAAACCGGACAAAAAGCTCACTTGGGTGACGGACAAGAAGCTCGAGTGGAAGGAGGCGTGGAAGCAGGTATGGAAGACGGAGAAGAAGCTCGAATGGATACCGGACAAAAAGCTCGCTTGGAAGGAAGCCTGGAAGCAAATTTGGGTGCCGGGCTGGAAGGAAATTTGGGTGCCCGGTTGGAAGAAAATTTGGAAACCCGTTTGGATAAGCGAATGGTTCCCGAGCGAGGATCATCATCATCACAAGACAGCGGCGGGTTGGGAGGATCGAAAGGATATTCAGGCACAGGCGAGCAACAACGTGGCGTTGCCTTATGCACCTCATTCGAGTCAGCAGCAACCGGTTGAACAGCAGGAACAACAAATACCCGAAGTGCGACGAGAAGATTCTCTGATTCGGCAACAAGAGTCACAGCAGGTTCGCGCATCGATAACTCACGATCTCGTTCCGCCGCCATTGGTGGAAACGGGTCAAAAAGATTCTGCCGATTCTTGGAAGCTCTCAAGTCGCTAGACAACAAGTTTCTTTCGCTCGCGAACGAAACGACAATTCTGTACAAAATTTTTTCTTAAGCACTCGATCGCAGGGATAGAGGTACGAAAAAAAAAAAAAAAAAACAAACAAACAAACAAACAAAACTTTGCTGGTACCAAGAAATTAGGTGTATAACACGTTGGGTGCCTGTGAGACGGAAAGCGAGAAAGTACGAAAGATATCTGTAATATAAGTCCGCGATGTATATATTTAAATCGTAATTATTATGTAGATAAGGAAAAAGGCTGCCGATAAATTTCCTCCAACGAGAATGTACCCGGAAACAAGAAAGAGCGAGAGAAAGAGAAAAAAGCAAAATTTCACTATCGGCGAGAATTGAATCAATGACCTCTCGCCCACTTTTGTGACCTGTAAAACCCTCATGTTTTTTTCTTTTCTTTTTTTCTGTAAATGGTACTCCATGTTGTATGTTTTTTTGACGATTGTTGTTTAATGCTGTTACGGATAAAATTTTTCTATTATATTTTGTTAGAGAAAAACAAATGGAAAATAAAAACACGAGAAACTTGTATTTCTTGAATAACTTCTTTTTTTTTCTCTTTATTGATAAATTAACGATGGCATTGAAGCCTGCTCGATGTCGCCGTATCCACGCATCACTGACAGACACACGAGAGACAAAAGCCAGTGGTAAAACGTACCGTCGGGGGAATCGACGGTGAACCTGGGAGAAAGTGGAAGAGCAACGGTAGCGCCAAAGTCGCAATATTGTATACGTATACGGATGCATAAAAAGAATATATGTCGGGCATTCAATGCTAAATCAAAATTGGCAAAGTTACATTTTTATATTTTCTACAATGTGAAAATAACTTCACGAAAGTTTATCGAAAGTCGATACTTTTTTTGTGATTAACGTTTCAAAGACCAATCCCTTAATTTCGAAAATGTACGAATTTTTAACAAGAAACTTGATAAGATTCTTTTAGGGGGAAAATAGGGTTAGACGGTTCAAAAAATCGATTTTTTTTATTTCATAAATTGTTAATAAAACTATTGAAAAAATATGTTCCCAAAATTAAAAATGAAAATTCCGACTCGTTCTATTGTTATAAGCCATTGAAGTGAGTAGCTCTCCTTCAGGCCCCGAGCGCGCTATTTTTTCAAGCGCTGCTTTTCTGAAAACGACTTTTTTTTAACTTGCGTACACGCTAGTTTGAAAAGTTTTCAACCAATCGTTTTGAAAATTGGCAGTTACTTTCTTCATAGTATTGCGCTCCGTATGAACCTAAAATCGGAATATTATCATTATTTAAAATAATGTTTTTTTTGCAAATAAATTTGTAAAAAATGGCAAAAAATCATGCTTTTTTGTTTTGACCCCTGTAAAAAATTCAATTTTCTATTTTTTTGATAGCATTTAGGTTCATATAGAAGAGAGACATGTAATGAAAGTAAATTTCAACCTCGTTCGATTTCAGAATTTCAAAATTGCGACTTTCAGAATGTACGCAAAATGCTGAGTCTGATTGTGACCTGCAATATGGGGTCGCTAATATCTTCGGTGTTTTTCAAAGAAATTCTTCAAAAATATTATAGTATATACTTAAATATATGTGTAAAATATTCTCAAAGTTTCAATAAATTATATTCATTTTTTATACTATAAAAAAATTCATGAAAATCATTGAGAAAACGCTGTCCTAACCCGATTTTCCCCCTTAAGGGCTCACATACCGCTGCATGCGTTGAAAACCCGAGTACATTTGAAAAATTATTTCAAAGGTTATATGGTGGAAAAAAATAATTATATTGTTGATTTCACATTTTTTGTTAACTTCTCAACTATAAGGAAAACATTTTCTTTTCTTTATATTCACTAAAAATTCACCAAAAATTATTCGAGCTGCAAAAATGAAAAAGAATATAGTAAAATAATGTAGTAGTAATATTCTAACGGAGGAATTTTTATTTTATTTTATTTTTTCAAAAATAAAGAAATTACAGTATTTTAAACTTTAGTATGCAATTTAAAAAAAAAATAGTGTTTAATAATTTATAAAAAGTTGTCCAACTGAAAAATTAAAAAAATCTCTCGTCAGGCTATTGAGAAAATAATTATCAAGATTAAAGAAAAATGTAAAAAAATATTAAATATTATAATACTGAGATATCGCGCTGACACTCTAAAAACATAGTTTCAAGAAAAACAAGTTCAAAGTTTCTGGTTGGTACAACATGAACTTACGGCTAGTCTCCCATTTTTTCCTATAACTCTGTAATGGAGTGGAATTTTTTAAAAAGTTTTTCGGAAAAACTCACAAAAGTATAAATACTAAAAATCTGTAAAGAAAAAAAAATGGATTTTTTGAAAATTTCAGGAGGATTGCGAGCCCTTAAGAAACGTATGATTCACTTGTACGACGGCTCAAAGTGTGTGTTCACATGTTAAGAAGTTTTTCGAAATTTTTGCACAAAAATTCAATCGGGACATTGTAAAAAGTGAATATTTCCGGATGGGGTGTTTTTAAAACAGAGCTAAGACCGACAAATTTGATTGAGCCAACTTTGATTATTTGTTTTGCCGTTAAAAAGTTTTGCCAAATTCGTCGATTTTCCAAGGAATGCCTCATTTATATAAAACGTGAGTATATAAACAACCAATACTGACTACGTGACGTGTGGCGCGCGACGAGGTTCGCCTTGAGTGAAAGTATTCGTGATCACCCACCACGTACCGACTCTATATGTACTTCGGTAATATAAATTAATTCGTAGTCACTGACAATTCCGTGTCTTGTGTGTCTCTGTGTGTAAATATGCTCCATGTGCGATTTTATATACGTATCGACACGAGAGACCTAGAGTTACGGAGCTTTATAAGGAAATTGGAAACCTCGAAAACAGAGAAAACGACAATTCCTCTTTTGTCCGCGAAGATTCAACATTTCTTTCTCTCAACAGACTTGCGCGTCAATTTAAATAACGCGATTCTCACTCGAGCAGTCATTTTTACAAAAATGGAGTTTTTTTTGTTGTTGTTACGAACACGTACCTATGAAGGAAACAAAGTTAATGCTCACTTATCACTATTATGATTTGTTTGTAAAATTAGAAAAAGATACCAAAAGCAAATAGCAGTAGTCGGCCATTTTTTATAACAAAAAAGCAAAAAAGAATATTTTTTATTATCTTAATATTTATACTAAATAGATGTGTAATTAGTTTTATAAATAAATCACTTTTTCATCGAAAAAAATTAATTGTTAAATGTGCACACGACTTTTATACCCGCTACCGTGGCCACATCCCTTAAATTGTAAATGTAAGCAAAAGACAAAAGGTATAATTCTTTATAAAAATAGCCGCAAGAAAATTGAACAGTTTCCTTAATTTTTATACGTTCTTCAGAAAGACGAGATGTCGTTCCAAACTCACTAATGGTATTCAAGATCCGAAGATGCTGTGTGAATGCGACAATGAGAAAAAAATGTATTTTCGTCGTTGGCCCTGATGTACAGGCGAGATCATTCTTTCGGGCAGATATTATCACCACGGAGGCATTGGTATAATCCTTTTTTTTCTTTCTTCTCCATCCCCATCGTCGCACCGAGAATTTATAAATATATTATTACTAGAAACGTTAAAGTTCGTGAATAGAAAATCCTTTTTCTCTTCGAAGTCAGTACCGTTCGCGATGTTGTCGACGTTACTGTTATTCCTCGTTCTCGTTCTACTCGGAACATTTGTTACGTACTCTCACGAGTGCATAAAGCCTCGATCATTTCCGCCAGGACCAGCCTGGTTACCGTTCGTCGGTTGTCTGCCGAAATTTCAAAAATTACGCGCTAAATACGGCTACGTTCATTTGGCATTCGAGAAACTCGCTGAAATTTACGGTCCGATAATCGGAGTGAAATTGGGACACCAGAAATTCGTAGTCGTGTCGAGTCACGAGCTCGCGAAGAAGGTTTTACTGCGCGACGAGTTCAACGGTCGACCCGATGGCTTTTTCTTCAGGGTCCGATCTTTCGGCGCGAGAAAGGGTGAGTTGTCGAAAGAAAAGTGATATTATGGAATTGCAACAAAAGATTTTTCTATTTCCGCAATGGCGTACTCCAATAAGTACTTTTGGAGTATTTTTGGCGTTGAAAAAATATTTATAACAAAATGGATTTTTTGTTTTTTTACAAAATTTAGGTGTTTTATTCACCGAGGGTACAACGTGGTCGTGGAATCGACGTCTAACGATGAAACATCTTCGAGCTTTTGGTTTTGGTCAATCCTCGATGCAGAATTATCTTGCAACAGAGGCGCGTGATCTTGTGAAAAATCTTCGTGAAATGAGTAAAGAAGGAAAACCGATAGCAATGCATACGGCATTTGACGTGGCGGTTCTTAATGTTCTCTGGACAATGATCGCGGGCTACAGATTTTCTTACGACGACTCGAAACTCGATAAGATATTACAAGTAGTTCACGATGCTTTCAGGTAATTCTTTCCAATGTATTTCTATTTCTCAATTAATCGATTTTTTTTTTTCTTGCAATTTTTATCATTTTACATCAATCTTTATAGATATTCCTTAAATTCGTTTTGTAATGAATATTTGTTTTCAGAATAACCGACACACTCGGTGGTTTAGTATCGCAAATTCCATTCTTACGTCATTTCATTCCCGAATTAAGCGGCTACAACGATCTAATGTCAGTTCTTGAGAAACTCTGGTCTTTCATAGGCGACGAGGTCGACAACCACGAGAAAAAAATGCTATCGAATAATCATCAAGCCAGCGATCTTATGGATGCATATGTTTTGGAAATGATGAGAGGAGAAAAAGATTCTGAATCAGCACGAACGTTTGATCGTAAGTTTATGAAACATAATTAAAAATGTATACTTTTGAATTAGTCACAATAATATATTGATGATAAATATCATATTTGAAAACATAATTGATAATAAATCCAACGAAAATAAAATTCATTGAAAAAAAAAGTAGAAAATTAAATTCTTAGAACATTATCGCGAAAATAAAATGTTCAAACGATAATAACAATTAATCATTTGACCGTCAATAATTTTGTCTTTTTCAACAGGTCAGGATATAGTGGTATTGTGCCTAGATCTATTTTTGGCTGGTTCGAAAACCACTACCGATGCTCTGGCAATTACTTTCGCGTTTCTCGGTCGTAATCCGGAATGGCTGAAAATTCTACAAAAAGAATTGTACAACGTGGTCGGCGCTGATCGAGATCCGGTACTCGCGGACGCAACACTCATGCCCAAAGTCGAGGCTTTTCTAGCCGAGGTAATAGTTCTTTAATTATTTTTTTACTTTTTTTTTGCTTCAATTTTATATCTTGGATTGTGGGAAAAAATAATTTTCGAGCGAATGATCGTCGCGTTACAGGCACAGAGAACTCTGATTCTCACACCTCTCGGTGTTCCGCACAGTACGACGAAAAGTGTTTTTTTCGAGGGTTACGAAATCCCAAAAGTAAGCGACAATTTGTTTCAAACATTCTTCATATTACGTTTTATTTTAACGCACTTCAAGCATGAAATAGTTTTCGTTTCTTTTCAACCGCAGGACACCACGGTTCTTGTCAACTTTCACAGTGCCCACAACGACGAGACTGTGTGGGACAGACCGATGGAATTTTTGCCACAACGTTTTCTCGACGACAATGGCCAATTCAATAGAAAACATCAGTTCATGCAATTTGGTCTAGGTAACAAAATTCAGTATTCTTCAAGTATATCGAAGTACAAAAATACGTTACGTCAAATTAAAAAGGCAAAGAAATTGTTTTCACTCGATTTTTTTTTTTAGGAAAAAGACGTTGTCTCGGTGAGACACTGGCACGTTCGTCGCTTTTTCTCTTTTTCACTCATGTTGTGCACAATTTTGATATTGAAATTTCGGAAAAACACGGTTTACCGTGTCTGGACGGTACCGATGGCTTCGTCATTTCCCCAAGGCCCTATCATCTCGTACTGACTCCGAGATTTTCACGCGAATAGATCGTCGAATATGCTTTTTCGCTACGAAGAATCAATTGAATAAACAAAAAACAAGTAATCACGTTAAATGTAATAGTCCTAATAATTTTTTTTAAATTAGTTAATCAATCAAATGAATTCTGCTCGAAAACAAATTTATTAACAAATGTTTTTTTTTGTCGCTGCTTGAATAATCATTCCAAAGTCAATTGTCCTCGGCGTTGAATTTTTCGCGTAAGGACGGAAAGTCATTGCCGCGGAACGAGCAAAATCTCGTACGGCTTTGGTGATATTGTGATGCCGAAATTGGGCTCCATGTCCGGTGGCTCTTGGCCCGGTTTTGGCAGTAATTTAAAACGTTGCATAATACCGACGAACAATAAAAAGAGCGCCGATCTCGCGTCCGCCTCGCCGGGACACCTTCTGCGACCTGTGAAGGGAACAAAAACTTTTTATTACATTACGCAATTATAATTTTTTTTTCTTCTCATTCACGTAACCATCCTTGGCTCTTTTCTTCATTTTTTTTTTTTATCAGAGGGAAAAAAAGTGTGGAGATTTCAATAATCCCATCTTAGTTATTTTACATGATATTACGAATAATAATTTATAATGATAAAGTGAAAATGACTAACAATAAGAAAAATTAACAAAGTCAGAAAAACTTAGCTCAAAAGACAGTAATTTTTTTTTCAAAGACTCAAAATATAAAAAAATAGCACTATTATTTGCGCGATCACATATGTACATCTCTGAAGTGGCTAGATTTTTTTTTAATCAAATTAACATGTATATAGTGTTAATTCACCTCGACCGAACAATATGAGCTTTTCGTCAGGTACGTGGGAGCCATTTTTGATAAATCTTTCAGGCTCAAAAGATTCCGGATTCGGATAATATTCCGGATTCATGTGTACGCTCCAGACATTTATGAGTACACAGGATTCCTTTGGTATTCTATAACCTTCGATGTTAGTTTCACGAATAACGCGTCTGGGTCCTATTACCGGCGCGATCATTTGCATACGTTGAGATTCGGTGAGTACGGCTTCCGTGTATGGCAATCTGGAATAAACAGAAAAATTCAAAACGTGACTTTTTTGTCAAAGTGCCATGAAAAAATAATGAAAATTCTCGTACCTTGGTCTGTCGTTAAGTTGTGGAAGACGATCGCGTCCAATGACATTATCAAGTTCATCGTGCAAACGACTTTGAATTTCTTGATGAACGGTCATACGAAGAAAGCAAAAATCGAGGGTTGTCGTTGTCGTTATGGACCCGGCGATAAATAGATCCAACAAAATCATGAACAATTGATCCTCTGGAAAATTTAAACTTTTTATTCACTTAACGTTGTTTCAATTTTTCAATCAATTATCCACTTTTTTTTTCTAAATTACCATTGAATATCGAATTTCCTCTTTTCCCACTGTACATTTCTTCGAGAAACGTAGCGATCAAATCTCCACCAATTTCTCCGGGTACGTAATTTTTTTTGTGATCCTCGATCACCTCCTGCCAATATAAAATGTGTAAAGTTAATGAAAATAAGAATTAATCTGTGAAATTGATGTAATTAACAAATTAAGGACATTTTAATGATTCGGAAAAAACATACCATTAGAAGACCTTTTATTTCGCTGTTTATCGTCACGAGTAGATTGTAACCGGAAGCTTCCGGTGCTATATGACGAATCCAGGGAAATCTCGATAGAATTCCTCCGGCTATGTCGAACGCTATAGCACGACGTTCCATCAGTTCAATGAAATACCGGAGTCTGTGAAAATGTATATACAATTTCCGAGGTTTCATGAAATTTTTTTATTTCTCATTGGTTTTTTCATGTTTAAACTATTTGAATTAGTGTCTTTTTTCCGGGACTTTTTATAGAAAATATAGATCAATAAATTATTATTTAATGTCTGTAGTTTAATATTTTGGAAAAATAATTAACAAATATTAGAAATTCAATGATATTTCATTAATGCATTATTTTTACAAATATTTCACTAAAGTAAATGACAATGATTACTTTTTTTTGTCGGCAATTCGCTTGCCAGTAGCCAATGCCCAAATGACGTTAATCATAGCCGGTGATACGAGATTTTTCATGCGAAAAATTCCACCGCCCCCCACACTCTCGAGAATAAGCTGCAATTCTTCGTTAATGTGAGCGGACATCTCGGCACGTCCAAAACCTACTTGTCGCAATGATCTAACGAGCCAAGCTCGAACTTCTTTCCACTCGTGACCGTCTGTCATCGTGATACCTGAGAAATTAGCACATTAAATTTGCCGGAGTGAACGACTGATTATCTTGTCCATGTAAAATCTCATAATATCCTCAAGGTAGTAGTCTGGTAACTTAAGCCGATTTTCATGTCTTTTTTGGAGGGCGTTTTTTTGTAGGAAAATAAAAATGAATCGTTTTGGATATTTAGGATGTTTTTATTCACATATTAAAGATACAAAAAAAAAATTTTTTGAACAAATTTAATAGTTTATTATTATTATTATTATTGATCGAAGTTGGCACCTCGAAGTTGGCAGCCCGGGTCCTAATTTTTTTTCTACCGAACCGATTGCTTTTAAATTTTAACAGGCTACTCTACACACTTATAGTTCTCGTCGGAACCACCGAGAAATTTTTTCACCCCTAACTTTTTATTTTACAACCCCTTCTTTGCTAAAGTCCTTTTATTTTAGCAAAGAAGGGGTTGTAAAATAAAAGTTAGGGGTGAACAAATATCTCGGTGGTTCCGACGAAAACTATAAGTGTGTAGAGTAGCCTATTAAAATTTGAAAGCAATCGGTTCGGTAGAAAAAAAGTTAGGACCCGGGCTGCCAACTTCGAGGTGCCAATTTCGATCAATAATAATAATAATAATAAACTATTAAATTTTTTCAAACAAAATTTTTTTTGTATCTTTAATATGTAAATAAAAACATCCTAAATATCCAAAACGATTCATTTTTATCTTCCTACAAAAAAACGCCCTCCAAAAAAGACATGAAAATCGGCTTAAGTTACCAGACTACTACCTTAAGACTGTCCTGCGGTACAGTAATATTCAAATAGTTCTCAATTTTGTGATTTTTTTTCAATTAATTTCAATTCATTATTTTTTTTGATCCAATGAATCATGGAATGATTAACATAGATTTTTTTTCTCTCTTCCAATTTTTCATAAACTAAATTTTCACTTAATACACATTTATTAGATCGTACAAAGGATATAAGTAATTTAGATTGGTCCTTAAAAGACAAGTTAAAAAACAATTTACTAGCTACTGGATATGACTGTATCACGTTAATACATCCTTAATTAAAATCCTTGTCTGATCACTCGCGTGAATGTATAAGGAAAAAAAAAATCCAACACACGTCTCGTCACCTTTTCTAAGTCCCATGTTTCTCAATTTGGTAAATTCGTTCCATGGTCTACCATCGAATTCCTCGGTAGCGAGGATCTTTTGTATAACCTTGTAACCGGAAACGGCAATCACGTTCAATTTGCCGATGCGGAGTGACACGAGATTGCTCGAATAACGTTTCGAGAGTTCCAGAAAAGCACCGTGCTGTCCACGATATTGACGACTCAAACTTTGAAGAAGTCGAAGATTCCCGATAAAAGGCCATTGAAAAGGACCTTAAATGAAATATATATCATCATTTTTCATCCCGATATTGAATAGCGTGACAATTTCTTTTACAATCATTTTTCCAATTGTCCAATCAGTAAAAAGTAACCAGTTCTTTTTCAGTTTTTTAATCGTATCGTTTAAATCCAACATTAATGTTAATATCAATTTTTTCTTAATACCGCAAACGTTTGGATAAAATTTTTATTCAATTAATCAATGATCTCACAAGTAGATACGATATTTTTTCACGTATTCATAAAAGTTTTGCTGGAATCATTTCAAAGAATTTGATTTCCAGAAAAGAATAATATCTGTACGTACAATATAAAACAAAAAATAAAGGGAACATAATGAAAATGCCATTTTAGTCCAAATCACAGCACCACGAACACGAATATATATATAATTAATTAAAAATGTTACGATAAAAATATATTTAATGTATCTTTTATACTTTAAATATATAGAAAAATATGTTACATTTAAAAGTCACTAATCCGTCTCACATACGCAACCAATATAACAAATCACTAATCACTGTCTAATTGTTGATACATACCGGGTGGCACGAGACTATCTTTTCGTAGTCTATATGTGACGATTAGCGCCAATAGACTAACAGCGATCGACAGTAAAATAAAGGTGAGCATTATCGCCAGTGTTCCTCTCAATGGACTCAATGTCCACGAGGTTCTCGTTCGGAGTAATCGGAAACCTCACAGTCGTAATGCAAGCTCTTCTAAATTTAGGTCGTCGACTGTTTTTTTTTCTTCCTCTCGCACGCGGACTCTCGGGAATCAACTAAATTGGTCACAAAGGTCGATCCGACGATCAAACGAACATTGACACTAGAGCCACACACGTGCTCTTTTCAACTATCCTCGAGTTCAAAAATATCGAGCTATTTATGCTCTATCTGTAATATCAACGACACGGAACTTTCGCCTGGTTTATATTAATATTCTTCTTCCTGAAATCCTTATCTCCGATTTTATCATCACATTATGACAGCTGTCATTCTCCTATTGGTATTGTCATATTTATGCAATGCTAAAAATGATAAGATCAATTATAACCGATTGTCAAGCATTTTTCGTGTTTCAGATTATTCAAATTATTTTTTATATCGATCGTGGAACATTTCACGTTAAATCCACCTGTTTGTGACTCTCGCCGTTTCGAATTTGATTCAAAATTGTTCATATTGTTGGTACATATTTTATGGATTTCTTCCGCTAACCGATACTTAGTAATGATAAAAAAAATGTATTTTACATTTAAAAAAAAGTTAAAAAAAAAGTACGTTTTAAAAAAGATAGTTTAGTAATCGGAAAAAATTCTGAAAAATATTCCAATATGAACATTTTTCAATATTTTATTGTTGATAACGATCGTCATAATTATGAGCTAATGGTGCAGTTCGTCTTACGAGCCAAAAATGATCCAGTTATTAGAACTCGTCGAAATATGATTTAAAATCTCGTTGTCAATGTTGATGTGAAAATATTTGTATTCCTTCCCCGGTAATTAACTCTCGGACTTTCCGTTATACGTGAATATTACATGTAACGAGAATCAGTAAGGCTATCGTCGACAGAATCTCGACGAACATAGCGAAAATTTGTTTACGTTTTGTCTACATATTCACAAGAATAAGTATAGCTGCTTTCTTTTCATCAGAATTAATGTTCAAATTTTTTGTCTGGAGTTTAGTCGCTGAACTAACTGATTACGTGGTACACTGACGATAACTGGTATATCCACGTTACGAGACAAAACATTACAAACTCGCGTTTTTTCGAATTTTCAAAAATGTATGTAATATCACTTTTTATTGTAAACTTAATTAATTTTGATCGATCTAACTCAAATTGGATATTTCCGAAATATTCCTACAATTTTCTCACTAAATCGACGACTATGTGAAAAAAGAGAAGCGGAAAACTCTGTAATGCTTTGACCAACAACTAGAATCGCACGGAACGATTGAAACTACACAATCGTACCTGTTAGCGACTAATTTTTCTTCTCCAAGCGGATATTCTGTATTCAGCTCCCTATCACACAAATTCCGTCCCCACCCTCTATCTATGATCATTAAGTATTCTTATCGTCACGCGGTGAATCGCTGCAAACACGTAGCCCCACATGGGGCTCACATAACGCGCCTTACAGGGAATTTAACGACGACCTTGATAGGACACATAAATTTCACGCGACACGCCTCGAGGGACAGATTGGAATGTATAGTGAAAAAAAAAATAACAATTTTTGTCTGAACATAGATTTAATAACAAACTCATTATGTACAGTATGTGCAAAAGGTTTGAATTTTGGAAGTTTAACCACAGGAAAAATTAATCACAATACTTGGTTTCTTGACTTATAATTGTCTTTGCTTTTCAATGATTAACGAGAAATCATTTTATCCCCGTGGCAATTTTTCCTGTTGCCAAAATTTCCGAACAAATTAGAGAGAAAAAAAAGAAGATACAATCCTTTTTTTATCCAATCTCCAAATCAACATCTCTACGAGGTCTTTTTATTCCCGTTCTCTTTCCTCTCGTTTCGTTCATTCGTCGCTTCCTCGCTTCCTTCTTCTTCTGTTGTCTCGCAATTTTTTTCTTAGCCGCTAATTCCGGATCCGTGACATACTGACGCGTACGCGTTTTCTTACGTTCCGTTCTTCTGGTGTCCAATTTTTGTTGAACTTTAACGAGTAATCTCGCGTAATCATCGTTGCCCAACATCTTTTTAATCATCGACGCTACTTCCTTCGCCAAATGACGCAACGGTGCGTTTGACTCTTCGGTCGTTGACATCTCGCGCACGAGTGGTGACATTAATTGAAACAATACGGGTTTTAGATATTCCACGGGTACGGTGGCGGACATGCCAGCAATCCATTTGAATACTGCCATTCGCTGTTTAGAAAAAATAAAACAAAAACAAACACGAATAGAAATGTTTTCGTTGTCTTTTTTGTAAAAATGAGAAAATTAAAACGAGAAGAAATATTTCTCATTATCTTACCACCGATGTAGATTTAGGTGCTTGCGTCACTTCGACGTTAACACACTTTTTCATTCTTCGCAGTAGCCAAAGAATCGAAATATCAACTTTGTTACCGAGTTCCTCATTCGCGATCGTTTCTTCATCTTTTTTCCTCATTTCTTCACGATTTTCAATCTTTAATGATCTCATTACTCTCGCGATAAAAACGAGATTCTTTACAACCTGATCGGCCAATGCTTCAAAATCCATTTCCGGTTGTAATTGAGCGGCGAGATCGAGACTCAAACTTCTCAGTGTTTCCACAGGATTACAATATAAATAACCCCTCTCGCTCGCGATATCCTCGGGATTCTCGAGTAAATGCAAAATCTTTTCCTCGCTCAGACCGGCGAGCACGAACCCGATGAGTTGCGTGGCCGCCAAACGAACCCAGAGATGGGGATGTGCAAGAAGCGATTGGCTGTATTCTTCAATAGAAAAAAAAAGAGATATTTAAACAATGAATTGTCATAATTTTTCGATTTTTCACAAAATTTCGTCAATGTTCTCGTTGACGTATTGACTTTCTCGTCAAGAAAAATTTGTGAGGGAATGAAAAAAAAAAATGAAATTGTATGAGAAATAAATAATTACCGGCAAGCGAACGCACGGAATCCTCGTACTTGTCGTTTTTGAACAAACTCGGACAATTCGCCGATATTTTGAGCGACAATTGTAACACTTGAAACAAATGCTGATCCATCATTCTCACAGGATCTTTAATATCAACGTTTGTCAGATCGCAAGACTTTTGTTTGGTTCGCGATTTTGACTTTGGCAATTTGACAAAACGTCCAGGCTCGTCTGTCGCATTTTCCGAGTCTTCGGCGTGAAATTGCTTCAAAACAAGCGGCAGTATATCCGCTAATCTTGCCTCAAATGATTCTTTCTCGACATTCACGAAAATACCACAAAGCTGAGCAGCGAGCGTTCTATGCGTGATCTAAAAATCGTAATTTTGTTTTTCTTTTAATTACTGGTTATTTTGGCGTTCCAAAAGTGAACTGACTTTCCGAGAATTCGAACCTTTGGATCTTTCAACCACAGTTGCACGATGTCAAAAAGTTTTACCCTCTGATTGTGGGGCACTCGTGTTATAGTTTCTTTGATACATTTTGCGCATAATTTTCTGCACATTGGATCGTCGTCGTTTATCAATCTTACGCCCACCATTAGAAACAAGAGACCCGATTGTTTTACGAGAACCTCCTAGAAAAATTGTAAATCGTGAATATCAAATGAATTTCATGGAAAAAAATTTTAATTATTTATCATCAAATAAAAGATCAGTAATATTTTTCTTGAATCGCGATAATTTTTCGAAATAACGGAGTATTGCTTCTACGAGTATAATTATTTCTTGGAAATAATTTTTTTATCATTATTTTCTTAAAGAATTATTTTTCATTGCTAACAGTGTCTCTGTTACGCTGTCTTTTTTCTCTATTACAAAATTATTTTACAACAAATTTTTGATGAACCGGAAAATTTCACAAAGAAGTAAAATAAACTCACCACTGGAAATCCCGTTACGATACCGTGAATCATCTCCAGAGCGCTCAACCTTCCGGGTTTCATTTCGTAGCTCAATTGTGACAAATAAAATGAAATATGTTTATCGAGTTGTTTGCCAAGTGGATATTCCATGAGAAACAAATAAAATACCGATCTCGATTGCTGTCTGACATGATCGAGATCCGACGTTACACTGAGTTTGGCAACTTTCTCCATAACGGCGTGCATCTCCGTGACGATTAATCGACGACTCACAATTGCTTTCAAAAGATTGAAAGCCGTCGCCTGTTTGTCACTGTCGTGCAAATCTTGCTCGGCATAAATAACAAGTGCTTTCGTCTGATCGTTCGTCATTGTGAAATATTTAACGTCGCGGACGATAACGGACATGCATTTGAACGATGCCATGACGAGATCAAAATTGTCACCTTTGCTCAAACCGGGCGCGGCGTATTTGTGCAATATTGCAAATATCGAGGAACAAATGTCCGATACTGATTCACGTCCGGTAGGAAGATCCATTTTTAATATCCAATTTAAACATTGTAGCGACAGAGTACTGAGCTAAAAAGAGAAAATAAAGAACTGTAATGTTTTACTTCGTTTTGATTTGTAAAATTTTACCACCATTCGAATGAAATATCAATGAAAATAATATAATAAAATATTTATATATAATTATTGTATAAATAAATATTATATGTATTTTTTTCAAATAATAATCGATTTTGAAAAACTACTTTTCTAAGTAGCAGCCAACTTTATTGAGAAATAAAATTGCATCGATTTTGGTTGCACTAACTCTTGGCCAAAATATAAAAAAGTTTAATTATTTAAAGGATTTTATATTGACGAATTTTTTCTCGTTGATCTCACGTGAATATAAAAATAAAATTATGTGAAAAAAAAGGTGTATATATAACAAAAAAAAACGATATCTCGAGAATTCAGAAAATTATGATTCCGGATTCTAAGACCAGTGACTCCAAGAACAGAAAAAAATGGCACACATTTGGCCACTTTCATTCTCAGATAGGAAAATATACAATTTCAAAAAAGAATACAAAATTAATTTAGATAAATACCAATATTTTTTTTTTAATTCGAACGATTTCATTGGGGTTTCAAATATTTTCAACTTAATCTCACCTTAACACGTCGAGCATCGAGGCAATTAGCGAGAATGGGTACAAAAGGATCGAGATAAGTTTTGAACGATCCTCCAGCAACGCGTTCTCGTTTCAGCAAAATGTGACACAATTTCAGCGCAAATTCCATCATTACATGAGCATTTGTGTCGGATGACATTTTAGCATTGACTTTAACGCCCATTCGTGTTTTTGGCTCTGGTGCAATGATATAACAATCGGGTTTTTCTCTCTTCAAAGCTCGATTCTCCTTTTCGGTGAGTTTAATCTTTTTCACCGGCAACAATTCCGGTATACTTTCGGAAACAACACCATAAAGAAACACGAGTATTCTCTCGACGGCTATAAATGAATTGTCAGCCAAACCGAGTACAACGTGTCTCAAGCATTCAACGGCTTTGCGCACAGTTCTATGCGATCTTGTTTCGGCGAGTATTTCACGTAACGGTAGAATAAGATCCAAAAGACAGGATTCGGGAACGAATTGTCCGAGAATACCGAAAATATCATAACTCTTCGTTGTTCGAGCTTCCGTGACATTTTTCGCAATAGCGGCAACATCCTTTTCCTCGCCGGTCGGACCAAACAGATCCATCTTACAAACGGACAATATACTTTGAAGATTTTCCCGTACGTGTGCCTCCGCAAAGAATGGCTTTAAGGAAATGAGAACGGCGTGAATCGTGTAAGCTAAAACGTGAATTTGAAAGCCTTTCGTTAACAGCGCGTTCATTTCTCGCAACAAATGATGCAGATAATCGGGACCAAGTGTTATCATGATTTTCTGCAGTATTTCACGTGTACAACGTCTCACGGAATCCAATCTTGACTTCAGGAACGTACAGAGTTTCATAAATATTCCCGGTAAATTTCTGTTCAATATGTTTTCCGGCAATTTTTGCAAAAGCTTCACCATCGCCAGAGCAATTGGTACTCTAGCGAGTTCTTCCTCCTCTCGCTCGGCGCCCGTTCTTCGGCGATTAACTTTGTGACTGTTTTCATGCTGCGTACGAGCTATTATCGAACGGTGCAATTTTGGCAATAATATATGTGTTATACCGAATACCAATCTTTTCGCTACGTACTGTGACAAAACCGTTTGCTTCTCCATTGCGCTAACTTCCAACGATATCTCTTTCTCGTCCTCTTTTGATTCTTCAACATCTTCGGACATTTCAATCGTACTCAAAGCCTCGTCCAACGATTCTTCTGTCTCGACAGAATTCTCAATTAATTCCTTCGTTTCCTCAACATTCTCTGTCGTGATGATCTCAGTTTTTTTCTCGATCGATGGCACTTCCATGATTTTAATATCAACGCTCTTTAGCTTCGACAAATCGTAATGAAAAGCGTCCAATATAACGACGAGAATTCTTACAATTTGCTTCTGAAATTCGGCCGAGCCGCCGAGTTTGTCGAGATAATGTTTAAGAATAATTTCATAATGATGCCAAGGTAACAGACGACAAATCGTTCCGACCGTTTCAATTGCCGCATCGACGATACTATTTTTATTGGCATAAGACTCGTTACAGAGATAGGACGAGGCAAGAGGAAATATAAATTGCGTGAGGGTTCTCGTGTTTGGTAATCTTCTGAAGGTCTTTGCTATCGAACAAAATTTCAATAATGCACGAGCTCGTCTGTGCAATTGAAGATGCTGAAGATTTTCGAAAAAATCCACTTCGCGATCGGTCTTATTCGCGAGCAACGATAAATCACGAAGAACCGGATGTACCTCGGGACATTCCAATGACATTTCGCCCAAAAATCCTATTGATTGATTTCTCACAACGTCATTTTTGCTCTTTATACCATTTTTCACGGCAAACAAAATCGTCTCGTCCAGCAAATAACGTCTATCCGCGTTATCCTCCCGATAAGCTTTTGCCAATTTTGGTCCAAGAGTCTTCAGACACTGTCCCGAAGAATCCCGAAGAGACAAATCGGTCTCGTGTCTCAGGAAAAAGTAACACGTGTGTATAACAGCGGCACCGAATTCCAGAGTCAAATGAACGGATTTTTCGTCGATCGTTGATTCCATTGAAGTGGCAATTTCGGCAAAGGCATCCAATCTTTTCTCAAAATCCGGTTGCTCGATCCATTTTTTATCCCAGGCATTGAGTCTCGACAATAAATTAGCATTTTTCATAACGTTCACACGTGTCTCCGGAGCTGATGTTCCCTCGGCTATCGTTTCGATCAGTCGTAACAACAATTTTCTCGCTAAAACTGGCGCGACACTGCCCAAAAGTGGAACTACAGAGCGCAAATGTACTTCGGGCCTTTCAACATTTTTAACGAGATTCACGATCGTCGTTAGTAATTCGAGTATTGTTTCTTCGGTCTCGCCGCGATGCGTTCTTTTAACGAGAATAGGCAACAAAAGTGTCAACAATCTATCGCTGGTTGCAGCGTCTTTGGCTAATTCCGAGAGCCGCGAGAGAATTATCAATTCCGTACGATTGATACCCTTGCTCGAACGTTCCAATTTTTTCTTCATGTACTGCAGTATCTCCGGCACGTGTGGCATCAAAATTAACGAGCCGTAATTTATTTCCGTTGCAATATCTTCCTCGACGCTCAAAATATTCGTGACAATCAATGGTTTTACAGGCTCTTCGTCAATTTCCATTCTCTCCGAGTCCTGTAGTGTCAGCATTTTACGGAGCATCTCGAGAATCGTACTGACTACAGACGGATGTGTCTTTGGTCCCAACAGAAGTCTCATTACGTAGGGAAGAGGCGTCAGAGATACATCATTAGTTTGATGTTTCGCCAACAATTTGTAATAACGTGGATTTTCCGACCAAGATCCTAAAAGTTTTAACAGCGCCGTAGGACTATGTATTCCCTCGATCGGTAATTTTTCCAAAAGAGGAAATATCGCAACGTCGAAGATAGCGTCCAATTCCTCGGATTTCCAATCGTAAGTCTCGAAATGAGTGAAAAATCGTCCAATCACACTCACGCAATTCGTACGAAGACCCTTGATCGTCGGCAGATATCCGGAAAGTATATTTTCCGATCTTCGTAAAATTTCATTCGCCTGCGCCATTATACAGACGAGTATACCGAGCAATCGTGGCAAAAGATTGTCCATCATTTTTCCGCCAAATTGCTCGATAACGATTGACAATAAATTCACCGCACTTCGCAATCTCTTGGGTGGTATAACGTTCGTTAAATCGATTCGTGCGGCAACGTCCTTCACGAGACTCGTCAGATCGACGGGAGGAATGTTCAGATCGAGCGGAACAAATTTTTCAAACGGTTTAAACGCCATGCGCGTAAAAATTATCATTTCGCTCTCCCGACTACCGGCGAGAAAGCGAAGAATGATTTTTCGACGTACAACTGCACCGCCCTTGCCACCCGTTCTCGTACCTATTTTCATTACCATTTTTGCGTAAATTAGCCTCATGAGAATGGGCATTAGGTCATCGCGATGCTCGTCCTTGAGCATATTGCTCTCTTGATCGATGCGAAAACGCGCAAGCTCGTTTTTCAAATTTTTTTCATCTATAAGACTGTAAAGATTTTCCTTGTACGGAACGAGATACTTCGATCTGTAGGCGAACAGACAGTCTAATGATGCTTTTTGTATCTCAACGTTTTTCGACGTTAAAAGATCCATGTAAATTTTCTTCAATTCCGTTTCACGATAGAGAGTTTTGGGATTACTCACATGCGCAAAAACTCTCATCTGTGCAAGAAGCAGTTTGATCCCGAAGGATTTTCCAATACCTCGGAGTGACAATCTTTTTGACGAACTTTTAGTTACTTTCTTCGTGTCTTTTTCCCCCGCGTCCTCGTCCTCCTCCTCCTCATTTTCCTCATCTTCGCTCTCAGCCTCCGTAACATCCACTGCGTTCGAAATATCGTTCCTCCTCTTCGCGATACTCCAAGATCTCGCGATCTCGGTGTTTGACTTGAAATAATTAGTCTCCGCGTTATCGATAAAAAGTCCGGTTATATCGCGATTTTTCGTTTCGCAATATTCCGTAAATTCTATCATACATTTCCACAATAATAATTTGTGATTCGAATAATCGGGTTTGTCGTCGTTCGTCGATAATTTTTTCATCAGCGAGACGATAACTTGACATTCGAACAGTGGCACATTTATGCTAACGTCGAGAATGCTCGTTGTCAAATTTTTCGTTGGTACTTCCGCTTTGAGATCGGACAAAAAAATTGACCAAAATTGCGAACACTCTTTGTTCGCGTACGTGGCAATCGCTTTGCAAACAGGATCCCAGAGTAACGAAAAATTAATCCACAAATTGCCCATAAGATATCTCAGCGGAAAATCGTGATACTTCCGGTCGAGATTCGTTAACGCGTGACTCTGAAATGTCAGGGCTTGAAGATGAACTAATCTGTCGCGATATTTGTGAACGGTCGGTGGTTCACACTCGGCCAAATAAACGAGTTCCAGTGCGCTTGTATTTACACTTTTTTCGGACGAAATTTGTATATCCTTGACGTCGCGAAACAACGAATAGACGTGAGAAACGATGAGTCGAGTTTCGTGAAAAGGTGATGATAATTTAACGGACAGTAATTCGTTCATTTCGTCGAATGTTTCTATCGTAATAAAGTCATGGCGACGTTTCGACTCGGAAATATGAGTGAAAATCACGTCAATGATGTTGACGGTGATTTTGCAATTTGGACATTTTCTCACAAGCTCGAACAAACTTCCTCTGATCGAATCTACAAAATCGTAAAAATCATCTGCTTCAAGGACGTGAGTTGCCGACTCGATAGCTAGTAAAAGGAGAAAATTCCATTTCTCAATTTCATTCTCATCGAGCATAGAATTCTTATTGACGAGTTTTTCATACGTAAAAGTTATCGTATTTTTCAACGTCTCGGTAAATTCCTCCGGTACTGGATTCAAGTGTGGCATTATTATTATAGTCTTAAGAGCATTTTCCGAAACGTTTTTCTCCGTCATTGTCGATTGCAGAGACTCGCCAAGAAATCTTAACGTTTCTGTAGACGCACTTCGAATATCGAGAGTGAATTTTTTCCAATTTCTCAAATCAACACCGCCGAGACGCGGTGGAGAACGCGCGTTTACGATTTTGGCGAAGAGATCGAGGGTCGATTCGTCGAAACTTTCGGGCGTCGTTCGTCTCAGTACGTGAGGCAATACGAGTGTTTCGAACGACGAATAATCGACAAGACGCTCGACAATATAAAAATTCAAAACTTTGTGTTTTATCGACAAGAGCTTGAGCACAAGCTCGCTCGAACTTTCTTGAGTGAGTTTCACGGATGACGCGAGAAGAACCGAAACGGAAACGTCGATTATCGATCTTAATGTATCTTCGTCGTTTTCGTAAACTTCTATGGAACTGAGTAATTTTTTTACAAGCGCCACGGGATTCGTGAGCATTCGTCCATTTCGATGATCAACAACGCGATTAACAAGTTTGAAAAATGATTTAACAATTTTTTCCTTGTTATTGGTAGCATTTTGCAAAGTGCTCTTTGTGCCGGTGTGACGATCGATAAATCTCAGCAAAACGGTCCAAAAGATATCACATTTTTGTGGATGAACGTCGTTCAATATGCAATCGAAAATTTTCTCGAGAACAGCGTACACGAGTTCACCATTGATCGTTTCGTCCTCCAGAGTTTCCAAATACAATGTTAACATGGGCTCAGCACAAGAATGAAATTGTCCAGTAGTTCCCGAGATAACTTCAAACATCAATCTACCACATCCGTTTATTCCTTGTCGTTTGTCTTCGAGCGTTTGCAAAACAAGACGAAAGAACGAATCGCGATCGCGCACTTTTCTCACGACATAGGCAAAACTCTCGGCGGCAAAATTGTTCACGTAAGAGGGTTTTGATTCTGCTAAAAGTGGCAAAAGAAGATCGAACGTACGATCAACATTTTTGATCAAGTAACGCCAGAGAAATTTGAACAGATATGCAAGGCAGGTGAAAGCTAACTCAAGTTGTTCGGCATCTTTTGTTTGCAAGAGATCGATTATTATCGTTAAAAAATCCGGAAAATATTCGTAAAATTCTTTCTGCAGATCTCTGGCAACAGCAACGATCAAACTGCAAATTAAGACAAAGTTTATTGTATTTGGTGCAAAGTGATTGAAGAAATATTTGTCAACGAAAGACTATAGTGAATTTTTTTCCTCGTCATTACAAATTTTTAATGGCATAAGCATCGCTAAACTTTGTTGTCTTGTTAAATATCGTCGCTGTAGTGTACAAAATTGTTAAAGGACCGCTACACAATTAAAAGTGAAAAGGTAAAGTCTTATGTTTGCTGTGATAAAAATAAACAGTAAATTTTTTTTTTCCTACCAACAATCGGCTTTGGAGGCTCGAATACAATTTAGGGAAGTCGTCATTGTGAAATGTCGTACATAGCTCGACGAGTTGTTAAAATTTCACTATAGCCTCCCGTTACATGGAAAAAGACTCACTCCAAGATCGGTTGAAGATACACTTTGTTGTCCTTCTCTCTCAGATATTTCATCAATATATCTATGACTTCCTGTTTGCGATTCAATAATTGCGGAAGAGTCACGATATTTCTGACCTCCTTTTTGAAAGCCGTATAGCCTTCGGTGAGATTGAGAACGCTCCATTTCTGCAGCGTCTGATAGAAAAAAGTTTCAAGATCATCGGCGCTCTGTTCCTCGTAACGATGAACTACTCGATGAAACACATCGACGTCGATCTCCGAGACTCTCTCCGAGAATCTTTTAAACTATAAACAATAACACAATAATCAATGAAACTGGTAAGCAAAATTTTGTAGGTTAATAAGGCAAAACTTCGCGACACTAACCTTAAAAGTATTTGTTTCCTTGTGACGCGTTGGTTTGTTCTTCATTTTTGTAAATTTTACTTGTTACGGCTATTGAATTATAACGATTCCGTTTATATTTTTGATAATAAACTAATTTCGGCGACGGACATCGCGAATCAAACTATACACACCGGACGACAGAACCCACGTGCTTCTTAAAAGGATTATTATTATTATTATTTTAGTTCCATAGTTTCACATAGTTTTTAATTCTGCCTGTCGATTACTGTGGAATCGACCCAAATCGACCTGAATCGACCATTCTCGGAAACGCATACCACCAAAAATCGAGAATTCCCTAGGCAAAAAAGTTACTAAAACACCATTTGGATGAAAAATCATAAAAAGTACATTTTTAATAAAATAATTGTTGTTGAGAATTAATTGAACAACATTTTACTAGACAATGTAGTGTAATCATATTTTTACCGTGACTATGAATATTTTTTTAAGAGGAAGTTATTAATTAAACCAATACAAAAGTATTTTAAATAGTATTCCCCTAGAATAGGGGCCAGCTCGCAAAATTTAATGTTGGTAACAGTGTTTCTCTCGTCCGATCACACATGTTGCAGTTTAAATTTTGTTTACAATTTTACAACACATTTGACTTTAGTTAAAAGTCGGAATGACCGTTAGATATTATCGACGACAAAAGGATTTACAGAGAAACTTGGTGGTCAAGTGTACGTCATCGCAGTTAATTCTACAAAGTACGAAAATGCAGAGAAAAGCTCTAACTCCATCGAGGTCGCTCAACAGGTAGAATCGCAATTTTGAAATGTCGTTCTGTGTATTATTATTATTAATTATTATTGTTTGTTCACAAATTTTGTAACATTTTAGAACATTGTTATTATTCAGTAAATAGCTCAAATACAACATTACCTTTTAAGCTCTTTTTTATATGTATTATATTCGGTTCACAGATGATATACACAATAATGATTTTTTTTAGGACCATGCTCCCTGACCGTTTGGCCAGTTCCACAGAATCGTTGCCTGGACCACGATCGACTTTAAGAGCGACTATGGCTCCCCGTGAGTTTCTAGCTCCAGGTTTGTGTTCCAACGATCGAGAGCACTGAAAATTGATAAAAGCTAAGAAAATAGTCATAACATATGTGCGCAGTTGTATTAGAAAATAAAAAAATTTATGTCACGTTGTAAAATTTCAGACTCAGCCTTGGTTCCTCTTGGCAACGTGAGACCACATTCGTCAAGACAATCCACGGCGTCCTTTCTGAGCACAACGAGAAAACCTCAGCCGGTGAACAAAGAATTGGAGATGCAACTTTTGTACGACAAGTATCTTCAGACGACAATGATGAAATTGTTGATGAAAAAAAAGGCGGAGGAGAACGAGAAAATCCTTGTGTCGCAGCTAGCCGTATTGGAAAAGGAGGCAGTTGCGACGAGCGAAGAATTATTTCGGATGAAAACTAACGAAAGAGAAGTGAAATGCCTCATCGAACTGCAGAATAGTTTGGATACACAGCTTGAGGAAACTACAGCGTTGCTCGGTGAGAAATCTTATAATATTTATTCGCAGAGGATTTCCGAACACGTGCAATAAGTTGTACAAATTCAATTAGCGTTTAAATACAAATTTGTAAAAATTTGTTTTGACTATTTGTATTGTTATAACTTAATTCCGAAAGCAAAAGCAATTTTCAAAAATTGCAATAAAAAATTCATTTACTCTTATTGAATACATTTTTTGTTTTCCTTTTCTTTTTTTTATTTCAGATGCCTATAAAAAGAAACCGGTAGAAATCTTAAAGCTACTGCAATCGATGCTCGCATCTCTTGATATCTTAAAATGTAAAAATATTATTATTCCCGAGACGAGTGATGGTAAGAACAAAATTCACGAACTTCTGACAAGGTCCGTTTCACTCTTGGAATCCATCAACAATATGATTGGTTCAAAACGCGATAGTGTTACCGCGGTTGACAAGGGTCTTAAGGATTTTGCAAAAACGTATACTGATATAGAGGATTGTGCAGAAAAGTGAGTCTCTAATTATTTTCAACAAATGGCTATTGTACAAACAATAAAATTTCCTGTTGTTCAAAGTAACGAAATTGATTTTACAAAACATTGTCAAAAAATTGTTTCTCAACATTATTATTATTATCACGAGTATCGATAAACTCGCAAATGATTATAATTTTTCAATTAATTTCGTACATTGGAACATTTTTTTCTGTTTGTTTGTATTCACAATTGAAAAAATAAATAATTCTCATTTCAGAGCCGGCGAAGCTTTGCAACAGCTTCAACTCGGCGTTCTAAAAGAAGGCTCAGATTTATTAATGGCAGCTCAACGCGACAAACACTCTGCTCAATGAGACCATTCCTTATTTTTATTATTTCATGAAAATTAAATTACATTATCACTCGAATTGTCTCTCTAGACACACAATTTTGTACTCAATTTTCCTATAAGTAATAAAAATGAATATTTTTTATGAACTGAATCGCCGAAAAATGATAATGTTACACCGTTCACAGACACAAATTTCGATCGTGCTTTTCCGAAAAGACACAAACGACACGACGGAAATTCAACAAATTTGCGTCGTTCCGACAAATCGCCATGTTTTATTGGCCAAACTCTTGCCGCACGAGTCCATACGGATGAGGGGAATATGATATCGCGAAGATTCCTCGCGAGCTTTTTCCCCGACAGAGGGATTGCCAGAGGAAAAGCTTATGTCCTTCCCGGTTAAACATCCAGGGAAAGGGGATGATAAAAGCGCCACATCGCCGTGGCGGTGCGGGTACGAAAGTTCTCTGGAGGAAGGGTGAGTTTATATATATATATATATATATATATATATATTTCGCGAACTACCCTCACGCTAAAACTCACCGCGCATGATCATCGGCGTCTCTCTGGCTCTCGCCATATTTAATTTTTCCCCAAATTTTCGCAGCTTTCTACCTTCGACGGAAAAATATCCTCAACGTACGAATCGTCGAATGACAACAAAATGGAAACTAAAAACACAAGCTCGACATGCTGCACATTGATGGTAGAAGAAAGAAGAAACAAAATCGAACGAACGGCGCATTATTCGCGAAAAGCATCGTGTAAAACGAGGATGGACGAGGCCATATAAACGAGACGACCATTTCGAAACGATTTTTCCGCCACGCAATTTTATTCTGCGCATGGAAAGCAATTTTGCCCAATCATAAATAGGGCTATTGTGGGGGGATGGTGTATGTTGGCGCATTTCATACATCCGAGTGTAATGGTAACCAGATAGAGGCGTCGCGAGGCTATCGGCCGGTTAGCACGTAAATATCCGCGAGAGCTCTTTTGACGAGGCCTCGTTTGAGAGAAAAAAAAAATTCGGTTGTTTTTTTTTCACGTTTGTTTGTAGGGGGGGCCAGTTTTTTTTTGCTTTTTTTTTCGCATTCTTCGTCACGTCTCGTTTCAAGTCTGTTGGTGGTCTCTCTGTCTCTCTCTCTCTCACTCTTTGTCGGCGTGGAGCACAGGAGGGTGATGTTGTGAAGGGTGGGAGAGGATTTCGAATGCGTGAGTGTGTCGAACGTGTGATCATGCGTGCATCCCTGCGTGTATACATATATATATATACATATAATATATATATTTATATATTTTATACGTGAAAACGTATTTGTGTACACGCGGTTCAGCAAGTGATGTGTGTGACGTTAGTGGTCCAATCGCTTGTCACCTGTCAAGAACCGACGGATCTACCTCGCACCTTACTTCACCACCGCCTGTTCTCTCTTTCTCTTTCTCTCTCTCTCTCTCGTTTTCACCCCCTCACTTGCTCTATCTCTTTCCCGTACCGAGACCAGCCATCAAGCATCCCTTACTCGCCATCCTCCCCCACACGTAACGTCACCGCGCGGACAGAGAATATCTATAGTTAAAATACAAATTTGCCCTTTTCCCTCCCACCCGATCTCATCGTTAACCCCTCCCGCAACACTTGCATCGAGCTTGTTCGCCCCCCAACCCCTCAAATACATACTTTTGCCCGGTATCCCGGTACATTTCGAGACCATCGTCGAAACGCAATCCCTTCTCTTCTACAATGTTCGGCGCCAAATTCCCCCTTCACCCTCATCCTGTCTATACCTCTGTCGTATATAAACCCTTTCTCATCTTCCCGCCGTCCTCCCCCTTGATTTTACACAAAGGGTGGATATGTACCAGTAATTGACACGGCTAGTTAATCAAACAACTTTTTGAGGGTTCCTTCGAGATATCTTTTAATATTTCGTCGTTTTTTATTTTTGTAATTGAGATTTCACTGTTTTTTATAGGACGAATTGAAAATATGCTTGTACAACGGTCGGTTCATTGAATAATTCGCACTGTCGGAAATGATTGAATTCTTGTATCTTTTATTCGTTATATTTTTATTTATGGGTTTGACAATCGTTGGAAAAATCATTTTTTTTTATTTGCAGCATTGTAAAGCCAGACTCTCGTCGCTGATGATTTTTTTTTCTTCAAAATATCGCTTCTCAAATTTTTGATACTAAAAGACCCAATTTATATGTCTTCAGATATTTTATATTACATTTTTTTCGGTTTACGAATTTCACATAATCCGTTATTTTTTTATATCCGTTATTGGGAGGATAATATCTTATTTGTTGCGACATTACGCGGACGCGGTTAACAGAAAATTCATCAGAGTTTTCTAAAAATAAAAAATAAACCGTAAATACATTGTTTCAAATAGAAAAACTCGTTGGAAATTTCCATTAATATCGATATTCTATCGAGTGCCAGATTTTCTAACAGAGACAACCAAAAATATACTCATAATATGTAATCTCATTTGTATCATAAATACATCTCGATATACGCCGTATCCTAAAAATGTTCGATCGGAAGAACGACAAAAAAATATAAAAAAATTTCGCTTGATCCAAAATGTTTTTGCAATCAAATGAACCAAGAAACAAAAAAATACAAAACCACGAAAATTAATACGTAAAATCATAAAATCTAAATAATGCATTCTAGAGTAATTAATCTGATTTGTCGAATTTATAACATTGATATTACGTCGAGTTTCGATAACGTGGTCAATTACTGGATATACCATCAGTTTATCTACAGTTGTATGTATTCTAGGGAGGACGTTGCAACCCTTCTTTATACCCCGCGCGCGCACGAAAACTCACCAACGTCCCACGTCCTCGCCCCTTGCCCCGCGACCCTATCTTTCTGATCCTCCGCAACTGCCGCTATACGACCGCAGACACAAAAACAATAACAAATCGATTCGACGAGGGCAACGGGAAGGGGTCAACCACGGTAGCCTAGGCATCAGCAGTGGCTGGGTCAGCCACTACGCGGGGGATGAAGGGTGGTTTTGAGATCCGCGAGAAAAGCAGGTTGGACCAGAGGGGTTGGAGGTTTCGGGGGGGTAGGACAAGGGATATTGTATATAAAGAGTGGAGATGGAATGACGCTCTGGATCCTGGGAGCGAGGGCGAACCTTTTGTCTCTGTATGCTGAAAATGTATATAACACACATATCGAGTAAACATTGTGGGCTTTTCCTCGATTTCCAACCCTTTGGATATGTACACCGACGTGCGCGTTATGCTAAAGTATGCACGTACAAGCGACGACGGAAGAGCGACCATTTTCAATGGTCCAGATATACACGAAACGTACAAAAGTATTTTCATTATCGCGACAAACGTTTCGCCCTGTTCTTCTTCCAATCGTTGTTTCTTCGCGTAACGCGTTGTTTAAATCACGTACGCGATCGTGGAATAATCGTTTCTCGAACGATAATCGAAACAGCGTCATGATCAAGACGACGAGAAAGTATCGAGTATCGGTAATTCTACGAGATTCTTGGTAACGATGAAGATCCACGGGGGATGAGGATTAATGGTGATTTCGTGATTGTATTTAAACGAGGATTCAGACGCGCGGCTGTATATATTGTACACTTTTTATTATTATTTTTATTGGTAAAATATGTTAGAAGGTGTCAGGCTCGATGAAGAAATTGGAATGTTTATTGAGAAATATTTCAATCATTGGAATTAGTCATTTTATTTGTCCGTCTATCGGAATTAAGGAGAATATTCTTGTTTACGAATGAAACTGGATCTCAGTTCGAGATGTTTGATTTTTCTCGAATATCGTCATAATCGAAATTCAAGTTTTTATAAAAAAAATTTTTATGAAGTGGATTAACGATTCTTATTTGATAATAGCTTGAAATTTAAAAAAATTGCTATTTAAATTATTGATTAATTTTGTTTGTTCATCCGTGAAAGATAATGCTACTTTTTTTAACTACATAATTTAGTTAAATAGTATTTCCTCGTAGAATATCAAGACTCTGTTCATACTTTGATAAAATGACGTATTAGTTTTTTTGTTAGAATATTGTTTGTAATCGAGGAATTTCAATGATTAATGGAGTTAGTACATTAAAATAACTTTCCAGTGTCCTTATTGAATCGGAAGGTGTACGAGAAGCGTCGTTGAACACTACCCAAAATTTTGGACCTCTTCTCATTTTCTCATAGACAAGTATAGGTTTTTGCATCGTTTTGATTTCGATCCATCGATATTTATCGACTATTCCCAAACAAAAAAAAAAGATTTTTCACGACGTATCCGGATAGGAATTACACGAGATCATTTCGCAACAACAAATCCTTGTTTCAAAAGATGAAAAATACTTTTACCAACAATGACGAGCAAACCTTTTTGTTTAAGATTCAACTGTTTTTTTTTTTTTTTTTCGAACGACGCCTCTGATCAATGTTTCGCGCGAAATTTAATAATCCACAAGATCTTAAAAATCGTAATTACACAGATGGAATATGGGATCTGGGGTCTACACGCCGCGGGTGGACTTTGGGGCGATCCGCGGCTCGCCCGAGGACATCATCCGATTTTACCGCCCGACGCATCGCACATATTGCCCAGGGTAGCGTTTGCCCTTGGTGCACTTCAGCCATCGACATACACCGGAAACGGATCTACCTGCGGTGCAATGGAGTTAACGGCAAAATCGTCGTTAGTCTCGACCGGCGATGAGACCGAAGATCTCAGCGCAAAGTCGAGATCGCGCTTGGAACAAGACGATACTTCGAGATCCGGACGGGAGAAAGACAACGAAAGTAACAACGACAGAGTCGACGAACAGGAGGAGGATGACGATAATGAGAATCAGTCGCAGGCGTCTGTTCCAAGTGGCTCGACGAACGAGAACGAGGAGCTCGATGACGATAATGATGCCGAGAGCACTTCCGGTAGCTCGCAACAATCGGCGAACAATAATTTTTCACCGAAATTCATGCCCGATCCCATGTCATGTCTTGGATTAGATAAGGTCAGTTGTATTTCAGATTTGAAAAAAAAAAACAGAACAAACAAAAGGTTATAAACGTTTGGAAAAATAAAATATTATCACAAAAGCTGCAATTAATTGAAAGGGATCGATCGAGACTGAGAAAAAATTGAATTGAGTTAACTGACAAAAAAAAAGTTTACTTCAATAGAATTTTAAAAATATGCACGGGCTAAACATTTTTCTCGGCAATATATCTATTTATTATTTCATCATTGGATACTGTATAATTTTTATGACGTTGAACGTTAACTATCTATATATCATATTTAATATCATTAATTAATTGTTCATTGAAATTAATCGCAAAAAAAAACATTCATCAGGAAGAAACCGTTACGCCAGTTCTAAACGGCTGGGTTCTCGGAGCTTACACAGCGATGCTGGGAAGACTATCAGCAGCCGCCGCGGCACTCGAAGCGAGCGAAGTACCGAATATGCCGTCCGACAGCGAATCCGAGAGCGATCATTCGTCCTACACCGAAAAGTAAGTCTTCCTTTTTGCACTTTCTGCTTTATGTTAAGGTAGTAGTCTGGTAACTTAAGCCGATTTTCATGTCTTTTTTGGAGGGCGTTTTTTTGTAGGAAAATAAAAATGAATCGTTTTGATATTTAGGATGTTTTTATTTACATATTAAAGATACAAAAAAAAAATTTTTTGACAAAATTTAATAGTTTATTATTATTATTATTATTATTATTGATCAAAGTTAGCACCTCGAAACAAAAGCGCGTGGGTGGCCCCGGTGATTTTGGCTCTTGGTGTTATCTGAAATAAAAAATTCTTGATAATTCTTAATCTATAGACATGTCATTCTGGTCGGAACTACTGAAGTTAAATTTCATAGATAAATAACAAAATGGCGGACTTTGGAAAAAAGTTTTTTTTTCCAAAGTCCGCCATTTTGTTATTTAACCATGAAATTTAAAAAAAAAGCGCGCGGGTGGCCCCGGTGATTTTGGCTCTTGATGTTATCTGAAATCAAACATTTTTGATAATTCTTAATCTATAGACATGTCATTCTGGTCGGATATTGGAAAAAAAAACGCGCATCTTTTCCGAGGTGCCAACTTCGATCAATAATAATAATAATAATAAACTATTAAATTTTTTCAAAAAATTTTTTTTTTGTATTTTTAATATGTAAATAAAAACATCCCAAATATCCAAAACGATTCATTTTTATTTTCCTACAAAAAAACGCCATCCAAAAAAAGACATGAAAATCGGCTTAAGTTACCAGACTACTATCTTAATTCGAAGGAACGAGTTTTTTTTTTTTTACGTAATAATCACGATCCTATACTGAGAAGTAAGTATTATTTTTTAAATCTGAAACGACAAGTTTATTCTTTTACGAAATAATTTCGATAATTCATTACGCACTGAGAAGCGATTCTTTTTTCAATTTCCATTTTTTATAAATTCAATGCAACGTCTACATTTTTTTTCAATCCAAGCCGACTATTCAATTCTTTCAAACTAATCGCCATAATTTTTTCCAGATCGAGGGGTTGCAGTCCGATAGCGGGAGCTCACAGGGGTTATTCGTGCGGTAGCTGCGACACGGTTGCTACAACGAGACCGGCATTGAGAAAGCACATAAACGAATCGCATCCCGGTTCCACGAGTTCGGATTCTTCGGGTTCACGTCGATGTCCATCGACGGGTTGTGATTTTACGAGCAACAGTAGATGCGAAATGGAGAGTCACGTTGCCATTCACGTGGCTCAGGGCATGACGCCAACGGGGAAAAAACGTAGTCTTGCCCTACAGCGCGTCAGGTATAGGTACTCAAAGTTTCACGTACTTATTCTCTACCCGTCCGCTCCCTCTAATAGCGCGTTAAATTTTTTACGACGTTAATCCACTTCCTTTCATACTTCCGTTATTTTATTCTCAATTTTTTTTTTTTCATTCATCACAATGTTTATGAAAAATATATTAAAATTTGCTAGATACGAGCGTGAGGAGTACAGATGCTCGCTGTGCTCTTACGCGTGTACGATAGAAAAGGCTTTTCAACGACATCTTCAAGCTCACGCGAGAGGAGAGGCCCCGGAAACTCGCGTTAGCTGTGCCGTTTGTGGTGCCGATAGATCCTCGGAGGTCGATCTCAGCAGGCACATGAGACGACATCGCGACGGCAGATATTTTTGCTGCGACATATGCGTCTTCCGAACGGTTCAGTTGAAAAAGGTATGTCGAATAATACAACCACAAAAAATGTATAAGGCAGAAAGCTTACTTATGCTCACTCAAGTAGTTCCAACAACGTAAATCGCAGAAAATAATGGAGGTTCGTTGCTCAATATCGCTGCAAAGTTCGCGGCAAATCGGTGAAGTGGTTCTCGGTACAGCAAGTTAAATTTTTCAAGCTTGTCACCCAGCACACGGACATTTTTTCCAAATCTGATTTTCCGATATTTTGGCATATTATAAATACATTGGCATTGAAAACTCGAATTTTTCTTATCAAAATACAGGTTTATCAATGAGGAAGTAAAATTATAAGGAATTTAATGCGCCAACTCATTTTTGGCCATGATGCCAAAAAACAAGGTTTAATTGTTTAATTTTCTCTCAGACCCGAACATCGATTTATTTTTTTAGAATGAAAAAAATTAAATAAATTCTTTTCCGCAAGCTTCGCCAATCTCTGTTGAATAAAAAAAATCTTTTAATTCACAGCTGATTCAACATCGTCGTATGCACACCGGTGAAAAGCCACATCTGTGCCCTCATTGCGCTTACAGAAGTGCACGTCGCGACAATCTTCGTAGTCACGTTCGAAGAGTTCACAAAAAAGAGAATCTCTATTGCGACACATTTAGTCCACGTGGTATGCTGATAGGTAACTCGGCAATAAGTTCGGAATCATCGTCGGTAACCACCCTCGTTCAGACTCCGGCCTCGTCGCCGTCCTCGACCACGGGGACGGCTAACTAACGCATGTGAATTGCCCAAATAGCAATTCCTATTTTACAACACGTCCTAAATTTGTCAATAAGCCATTTTACGTATTAGGCGAAAAGCGTGACGAAAGGGAGAGGTTTTATTGAGAGATGAGACAAGAAAATAATGACCGAGAGTGAAAGAAAATAGGGAGATATCCTCTGTATCCTTCCACCGCGGATTTTTTAATCTCGGTGCTCTGATTTGTATTTCCGGGATAACCGTCCACAATGAAACCTCATCGCGTCATTAAAGTCGCAAATAATTATACTACTGTAAGACTAAATGCCAAGTGGTCTTTTTTCTCTCGTTTATTCTCGTTATTGTTAGCGTAATAATGAATCGTGCGAATCTCTATATTAGCGAATGAAAAAAATAATAATAATTCCGTCACACGCAGAATCGTCGGCCACGTATATGTATATATACATATATATACATACAATTCTCGTGTTTTACCGTAGTCTTCCACGAAAATTAGTGTCGTTTAAATTAATTGTTTACGTATCATCGTTGATGTCACAATATTCCTGTGGTCTCTCAGTAAACTGTTTCTAGATAAATGCAGGGTTGGGAGCACTTGAGAACTTTTGGAATTCATCGTGTCGTTATTTTTCGAAATATCTTCACAGCATCGATCTCTTTTACCTTAGTATTTTTTTAATTTTCAACAGCCCACTGTTTATATTTTCAATGAAAACATAATTTATATTACATTATGTTTGCATCGAGAAAAAATTTTTTTATCACATTTTCCCTCATTTCTTACGACTATTTTCTAATAATTAAAAACAACGACAATCATTATTTTTATACTTCCAATCATTTTCGTCCAATGAATTGCGGTTATTGAAAAATACGGGTAAAAAAAAGATTAAAAATTAATATTGGTAGATTAATCAAACGATGAATTCTACGAGT
Source organism: Oxytorus armatus (assembly GCA_958009045.1). Lineage (NCBI taxonomy): Eukaryota > Metazoa > Arthropoda > Insecta > Hymenoptera > Ichneumonidae > Oxytorus > Oxytorus armatus. The sequence goes on from OY253753.1 coordinate 4,553,635, forward strand.
AATTAAAAATTTCCAATTCCGGATAAATATACTTTTTACTTGAAGCAACTTTGTGAGAATCCTCACTCAATATTTTCGATAAAATAGAACGTGTGTGTCGTAGAAAGACAGAAAGAAAAAAAAAGGTGAAATTGCATGCACAGCACTTCGACGATATTTCACTTTCAATGTCCGTCAAGCCTCTGAATCATTTTTATTTGTCAGGAGTGCAATCCTATGATGATGAAAGAATTATTTATTCTGTCCGTGTAACTTCGGTCTCCGACCGATCCGTACATCGAATCGTGATTCAAATAATGAACGCGAATTTTTTTTTTGCCATTTCAACGTCTCCTGACGTGATGTTTGAAATTTTCAACGAATTAGAGAAAGATTCGGCTCATGTAATGGGCTCGGGGCGAAAGGAAAAAAAAATAACGAAAATTTTGAAGCAAGCTAATGGGTGTGATGGTGCTAAGACACGTAGACTGGGTTTTTAGTAGAGAAAGACTGATGAAAGACGAATTTTATTAGACGATAATGCGTCTGTTTTTTTTCGGACCATCGTGATAAGTAACGAATAACGATACGAAAGAAAAAAGAAAAAAAAACCATGGATCGTCAACGAAAGACTACGATTCAATTAAGTGATGAACCAGAGTCCTCTGGCCTATGTATTTTTATTAGAGAATTCGTGAGTCTCAGGCACTGTAATTAGATTCAATTTAACCGTGAATTTAATTAATTCGTGATATATTTTAAAATCTTACGAATTCATTTTTTTTATTCGGAAAGAGAGAGAGAAAGAGTAGAAAAAAACGAACAATTCCTAACTCTCACGACTTTCGAATGGTGCCGATTTTTAATCGAAAGTACACAAGTACAATTGTACATATATATTAACTTGTGATCGGAAGACTGAAATTGCGACGAAACTCTATGAAATCGGCGAAAATTCGTAAACGAGTTAATCATTAAATGTTAAATAAAATAGTTGCACGAGGACTCTGGCAATTGAAAGAAAAGAAGAAGAAGAAGAAGAAGTAGATGAAGAAGAAGAAGAAGAAACGGTGCTATTTTGCAATTTACTTGATTCCTCGATAAATCGGTATTCCTCTCATTAAAATGATTAAATACCATTGTTATTATTGTCATAAATGCGTGACGATTGACCTTCAACTAATTTTTTGCGTCGAAAAAGAAACGCTAAAGATTGACGTTTTAATGAATATTTCTACAGTGTTTTTACATGATTGTTACGCGTAGGCAACACTGCTGAATAATCATTTTTTAAAGATAAGAATCGCACCGCTTTCGTTTTAAATTCGAGGCAAAAACATTTCCCGTTTGTCGTCGCCGATGATAATGAACGAAAAAAAAAAAAAAAAACAAAAGGAAAAAACTAGAAATATTCAACTTAACCAATATACATAAATGTGTGTCAATTTTTAATGTATCAGAATTCATTATAATCGATGAAAGCAGGCGCGAGAGAATTCAATTATGCACTGAAAAAAAAAAAAAAAATACAATTACGGGAGATGAAGTTAGTCGATCGAGGGATTGATTAGTTAATTAATATAACTAAACAATTGGTCAGCTCGACTAATTAATTTTCAGCACATTTTTCAGTGTATTATTGGTCGATCCGGAAGACTGTAAAAGCGGACGTCGATGTGTGCTCCAAAGAAGAAAAAAAATCATCGATCGTTTTCTCTCATAATTGTATTCAATAATGATCGGTACTATAACAATGTTGTTATTATTAATAGGATAATTTGTTTCCTCGCTGAAACGCCTATTTATCTATATGTATAGTATATATACTTTCTTGCTTTTTGATATACATTGGGTATTCGAATGAATATTTTATATTTACGAAGTATTTTATTCGTGCAAGAATTTCGTGATGAATTTTATATATATAAAAAAAAAGAAAGCAACAACAACAACAAGAAATTATTTACAACACGCGAGCGTCGCGTGTCAATTCTGGCTATCGAGAAAACTACATTTATTTCGCGTATTCGTGATGAAAAAATAAATAAATAAAAAAAATCCATAACGCAACGAAGCTTCCGTTATACGAGACGTTTTATTACGTCGAAATCATAAACGAAGAAACGATAATTGAGGGAAGAGCGAGATTAAAACGCGAGAGCTCGCGTGTCATCTTCGCTCGAGAAGTGCGAGAGAAAGGAAAGAAAAAAGAAGAAAAAACATGAAAGCATTATATTGTTAACGACAAAGTCTTTTAACTGTTGAATTTTTGCTGTAGATCATAAGTGTCCTAAACGTATACATTTAATAATAAAAATTAACACGATATAATATATATATACATATTATAATGTATATATATTCTATATTAATGTTTCTCAGATAGAATAAATGAACGAGCATAGGGAGAGGGTCTCGAGTGGTCTTTCGTCGCGATCATTTTAAATAATAGATAAGTCGTGGTGGATTCACTAGTGCCAATTCTCTATATTATATTCTTCGTCGAATTGCCGACACACTCGGGACCGTGCGGATTCAATGAGTAGTCTCGTAAACACACACACGCGCACACTCGATAACCAGTAAAACAAGTCTGCATGCCATTTAAAAAACGACAGAGACGAATTTAATGAAAAGTTTTCTGACAATTTCATCACAAAATTTACTGTCCGATTAAAACGAACATTGTTATTTTTTTTCTACACTAATTGAACACTCGTCAACCTCGTTGATATGAAAAAAATTAGAACAAATCGTTTTCGAGCCGCCTCAAATCTCTGCTCAATGATTTAAAAAAATTTAACAAATCGATGAAAATTTAACGCGCAAAGAAAGTTCAAAAAATGGCAAATCGTTTTTCCGTAGTGTGATTTACGAGGCTTCTTGAAAAGTATCCTGAAACGCGAGCGTCTTAAGAATTAATACAATCTAAATGTGATAATATATTTGCTATTATGAAATAACGAAACTAACAACGGTCTCTACGCGCGATCGTTATATATATTAAGAGTATTACGAAGTGAAAAAAAAGGAGGGTGAAGAAAAATAGTAATACGAAAGAACCGAGCAATTCTAGAGGATCCGTGTCTATAATAACGTTTTAAACGATAATCAACGACAATTTCGCGCGACGAGGCTCTTGGATGACTTGCTCAACGAGCAAATGTGTGTGCTTATACCGTTTTACAATCGACGATCCTATTCATGAAATTGTTGATATTACATGCGAAACTACATGCTAATTTTTTAAAAAATAGAGAAAAATGAAAGACACAACAAGCACGTGAACAAGTACAAAAGAACGACACCGGAATATATTTGCCAAACTGAAAGACGAAATTTCGTATTGACAAATTTAACTTTTTCCTCTCGTTTTCTTTCATCTTCGCTTATTGTCGAATGCTTTTTACGGTCGTGTTCTTGCGTAGCACCAATCCTCGAGACTCGTCAACGATAGTAATCTTGTGAAGGAAAAAAAAAACAAATCTCACTCAATTCGTGCTTCGATTAATCGAGAAAATTGTTCTCTACACACACATAATATATATGTATACATATCTATATATACATGTATATATATATGTATATATATATGTGCATATTATATTAGATATATTTGTAGATCAACGTATGCGTGTGAGTGTGCCAAATAATTTGTTTAACTCTTGGGACAAAGTCTTTTCCTCTCAAAAAAAAAAAAAAAAAAATAGGTCTCAAAAATAATTGCGTAAACTTTTTCCGTCAATCCCGATGTCTATTGTTCTCGCTCTCGCTTCGACTGCACTTATAAATATATATATATATATATTAAAAAGTATATACGCGATAACGAGACGAGGCTGACACCGTATCGAAATATGACAATGTCCAACATCCGTGCTGGATAAAAAAAAAGAAAAAAAATTTCCTTTACTCAAATTCAATTTATATAATTCTCCGTGTTAACGGGTTACACAATATTTCTACTATTATTGTACACTTCATATATTAGAGTGGCAATAATTTGAGTTTCATTTTTTTTTTTTTACAATTAAAGTCTCACCCAAAGAAAGAAGTATTCTTACCGAAGTGAAAAATAATTCGCGAATGTTTCAGGTGGTAAAAAAATATTTGGATGTCCCTAAAAGGAGTTGAAGGTTTGAACTTTTTACCAAATGATGTTAGTGAAATGTTCGCTCCCACAATCTTGAATTCATTCAACTTTCTGCATTGAAAAAGAGGAAGGGATTCGCAAATCCTTCTGAACTTGCTGAAAAAAAAAAAAACCTATCGAAAATCCCTAACGAGCAATTATTGAAAATACATTTACGTTAATTTAAACAATTATTCATCGAATATCGGTTCTTTTCAAAATGAAGCAAATATTTGCAAAATCTAACTATCAATGTTTTCATGTAGTGATGAGAATATTTTTTTTCACATGATCAAAAAATCATTTTAGCGATTTTTTAAATCTTTTCCCTGGAAGATCGTTTGCGATAATTTTTTCGCTCTTTGTAAAAAACAAAGAAATTCTTGGTTCGAGACTTAGATTGAAAAAAAAATTGAAATTACAAATATATTGTTAGCCTAATATATATTATTCGATATGTATTCGATCGTTCGTTATCGCGACTGTGATCAACGAGTGCATGTATGCTTTTACGTATGTATACGAAAATGAAAAAAAAAAAAAAAAAACGAAATAAGAACGAAACAAGCACGTCCAATAACGAGCGTGGAAAAAAAAGTGTAAGAAACGAAAAAGAAAAAAAAACAATTGTCGTCGCCATTGTGATTTAAGGTACCTTTTGCCACGTCGTTTGCAAATAATAAAGTTAGAAAAAAAATGACGCGGATTCTCTGCCGAGTCACGTATTTCTCCATTCTCATCTTAATGATTTTAATCCAAAAACACAAAAACACAATTGGCGAATAAAATTTTGATATTTTTTCGACTCGAATCTACATACCGTCCTTTATCGATTTTTCGTCATAAAACGTTACGAAAATAAATTGTACGCCTAATCGCAAAATTGTTTGTTCTCTCGTTGGGTAACGATCGAGCTCGGCAGTTTAGAATCCACGTTCTGCATATACATATATATATAATATATATATATATATATATATATATATATATATATATATATATATATTCTTCGCAGGGAAACATGCGTTCGCCCCGTTTGTAAAATCCAAAGTCACTATTTGACTTTGGTTACTAACGATTAAGAAGTAATAAAGATTTCATTGAAATACATACGTTCAAGATTTCTTTGAACGTAGATCATGACATTTTTCGTTTTACTAGTCAATTGAAATCCGTCCGACCAACTGATACATTCCTTTTAATTATATTTTCACTATTTTTCGTCGATTTACAGAAATATTTTCATACTTTTCGAGCAAGTGTATCAACTGCTAAAATCTGCTGATTTATGTCGCTTAACCGACAAATATTTTTATTACGATGATAAGTACAATTCAACATTTTAATGTTAATTATTTTTTACCGAGTACGATAATTATGACGATATTAAAGGATGGTAATTGTTTTTTTTAATTAACTTACGAGAATACGTATAACTTCATGAAATGTCAAAGTGAAGGCAACGAGAAAAAAATAATAAAAATTGTTGTCCTCATTCCGATTTGTAGAAAATGCTATTTTCAGCTTTTTCTTAAAAATTCGTTAACTATCAATCTTATACGATTTTCATTGAATCCTTTTTTATAATTTTGATCCTCATTAAGGTGCTGTATTTGTATACAAGTGTTCGGAACAATCTACAGCTTAATTGTGCGTTTCATGTGACCGGATTACAACGATGTTTTATCCCCGAGCAGCTGACAATGGGTGAGTCATTAAAGTCAAGCGTACAATTCATAAAGGCCAATTGTCTCAAAGTAATTTTTTATTTTTCTCCATTTTAGATTATCCCTTCGTTCGGTTGCGGACCAATTGAAAACAATGACAGATCGCGTGACGCCTCGATAAAAAAAACGCTTCAAGTTCTTTGCGAACCGAGTCGTTATCTTATCGAACGAGAATTACATCAAGATGTGCATATACGTCTGTGAAGCCAAAACAGAGTGATTATCGCGAGAGACTTTCGATGAAAGGGATATGCAATTTTGGAGCACAGGTCAAAGAATTATTTTAAAATTTATTAATTTGTTACGTGAATAAATTAAATTCAAGCCTGGTGATTATTTATCATTTTATTTAATAATAATTTTTAAATTTTAAACATTATCGTTGAATTCATTCGCGAATTATCTAAAATTTCTTTTTCTAGCTCGAGCCCGAAGTTTTTCATTAATTTAAATTCATTAATTTGGTCAATATACATATTTTATTGAAATCTTCATGTAACGGCTAAGCAGAAATATAATCTAAAGAGCGCTGTGTTTACAGATACCGCGATATAACTTTTTCCTTGGTCAAATAATTTTTTTTAAATAAAATTCAGTCGTTTCACTGAAACGAAAAAATTGCGGTCAAGAGTTAAAAGCTAGTCATTATTAATTATGATTTTATTTAATCACGATTGCCCCTTAAAATTTTGAAAGGCGTAAATTCTCACGCTCCGAAACGTGATTGACAATTACGAAAGTAACACTTTCGAAGAATGATTTTTATAGAAGTTTTTAAGGTAGTAGTCGGGTAACTTAAACCGATTTTCATATCTTTTTTGGAGGGCGTTTTTTTGTAGGAAAATAAAAATGAATCGTTTTGGATATTTGGGATGTTTTTATTTACATATTAAAGATACAAAAAAAAATTTGTTGAAAAAATTTAATAGTTTATTATTATTATTATTATTGATCGAAGTTGGCACCTCGAAAAAAAAGCGCGTGGGTGGCCCCGGTGATTTTGGCTCTTGATGTTGTCTGAAATAAAAAATTCTTGATAATTCTTAATCTATAGACATGTCATTCTGGTCGGAACTACTGAAGTTAAATTTCATGGATAAATAACAAAATGGAGGACTTTGGAAAAAAAAGTCCTTTTATTTTAGCAAAGAAGGGGTTGTAAAATAAAAAGTTAGGGGTGAACAAATTTCTCGGTAGTTTCGACGAGAACTATAAGTGTGTAGAGTAGCCTGTTAAAATTTGAAAGCAATCGTTTCGGTAGAAAAAAGTTAGGACCCGGGCTGCCAACTTCGAGGTGCCAACTTCGATCAATAATAATAATGAACTATTAAACTTTTTCAAAAAATTTTTTTTTTTAATCTTTAAAATGTAAATAAAAACATCCTAAATATCCAAAACGATTCATTTTTATTTTCCTACCAAAAAATGCCCTCCAAAAAAGACATGAAAATCGGCTTAACTTACCAGACTACTACCTTAATTTTATATGAAAATGGTTGACAGAAAATATGAAGAGGATACACAGCTTTTAATAATTATGTTAAAAATCACTATATTTCGAAAAATGCAATGTTACGTATCCCGATCTAATATTTCTTGTGAATGGTTCTTTTATTTTCGAAAGCAACTTTTCTCCTTGTAATGTTAAATGTATTGGGAGAAAAAAGAATATAGTTACGTTCCGAATGATTGAACAAATTATATGTAGCCGGTAGAGTCATCAACCCGCATCTCTCTGCTTATCTACTTTCCCCTGTTCGTGTCACTTGGTCGCGTACTGCGACTTACGCTCAATCAATTACATAAGGTACGAATAAACGCGAACGACGAATAATCAGACGATGTGTGAGTCACTTAGTAGGAACACGAGAGACAGTCGTAAATTCGACACTGTATATATGTCGCGAGTGATGGCGTTTCTCGAAAACGTTAGACCAGGAAATTGAAGAGGAAGTTGAGTGGGAGGGGGGGAGGAAACCACAATTGAAAGGCTAAGTCTCGAAATAAAAAATAAAGAAGTAGCTGAAGAAATCTAATCGCCATTGGATTTTACAGCGAAAAAAAGGTCAAAATATTTCGGTTTATTCTATGTCCTCGTAAATATGAATAAAAAAAAAGTATATATATAGCTTGGGTCTCAGTTTGCAAGTAAGAAAAAAACAATTCAGATTGAAACTTGCATATTAGTTCCTCATTATTTTTGCGCATTCAGAATTTTTCCTAAATGAACAAGAGATTTTATTTTTTGTTTTGGCTTCCTCGTAGAAGAAATTTTGTGTATGCGCAAAAAATGGTAAGGAATCAATTTGCACAAAAGTTTTGATTTCCATAATTTTTTTCTCCCTCAAATTGATAAAAATAATAAAAAGTTAGCTGAAGAATTGCAATCGCCATTGGATTTTACAGCGAACAAAAAAATCAAAAAGTTTCGGATTATTCTATGTCCTCGTAACTATGAATAATAAAAGTATATATCGAGCTTGTGTCTCACTTTAAAAATAAAAAATAAAAAAAGTTCAAAAATTGCACGAGCCTTAAGTCTTAAGGGGGGAAATAGGGTTAGGACAGCGTTTTCTCAATGATTTTCATGAATTTTTTTATAGTATAAAAAATGAATATAGTTTATTGAAACTTTGAGAATATCTTATACACATATTTAAGTATATACTATACAATTTTTAAAGAATTTCCTTGAAAAACACCGAAGATATTAGCGACCCCATATTGCAGGTCACAATCAGACTCAGCATTTTGCGTACGTTCTGAAAGCCGCAATTTTCATCTGAAATCGAACGAGGTTGGAATTTACTTTTATTATATGTCTCTCTTCTATATGAACCTAAATGCTATAAAAAAAATAGAAAATTGAATTTTTTACAGGGGTCAAGACAAAAGAGCATGATTTTTTGCCATTTTTTACAACTTTATTTGCAGAAAAAAAATTATTTTAAATAATGATAATATTCAGATTTTAGGTTCATACGGAGTGCAATACTATGAAGAAAGTAACTGCCAATTTTCAAAACGATTGGTTGAACACTTTTCAAACTAGCGTGTATGCAAGTTCAAAAAAAGTCGTTTTCAGAAAAGCGCGTTTGAAAAAATAGTACCAAGAAAAACAAAGTCAAGGCAGTCATAAATTTTCTTCGGTGTTTTTCAAGGAAATTCTTCAAAATTTTTATAGCATATACTTAAATATATGTATAAAATATTCTCAAAGTTTCAATAAATCATATTCATTTTTTATACTATAAAAAAATTCATGAAAATCATTGAGAAAACGCTGTCCTAACCCTATTTCCACCCTCAATGGCTTATAACAATAGAACGAGTCGGAATTTTCATTTAAAATTTTGGGTACATATTTTTCAATAGTTTTACTAACAATTGATGCAATAAAAAAAAATCGATTTTTTGAACCGTCTAACCCTATTTCCCCCCTTAACAAGAGCCTATAGCGATTTTTCGAGAAATTCAAAATTTCATAAATTTACAACGCCTCGATCGATTTTCTCCAAATTCAATAACGAACAGCATTCGATAATGGTGTATTTGTGTTAAAAGTTTTAGCCCGATTAGGTCGAAAATCGCACGATTCATTCTCTCAACAGACATTTTTGGGAAAATTCAAAATCGTGTACAATCTGAGTGAGTGGTTCAAACATCCCGTAAATCACATCAAAGGAGGCTGTCATGCTTCACTTGCGTGCAAAATTTCGAACCGATCTGTTAAGCGATTCCGAATTTAGAAAATTTTGATTTTTTCAACCTCGTCACAACAGACACACATATGAATATTTTTTCAAAATGTGTGTTTCCGGCTCATTTCGCACATTTTCCGCACATTGACTTTAAAATTTGAAAAAATATGCACACATTTTCACGTTTTCTGCATGAGGGAAAAATTAAATTAAATTTTTTGTACATTATTTCTGAAATTGAGCGCGTGGCACTGCACAAAAGTGCAACGGAAAAATGTACAGTCGTTACTGCATTGCTGCCACACAGGCATCGTCGATGGTTGGCCGTTTGAAAATAAAATGAACAGTAGGGGAAAATGCCAAGTTGCCTTGACGCACATGCAGAGACAGTTGTACAACTGTGGAGATACAGACCGACCAGAGAGCGATGGAGTAGGAGTGTGGCAGGGAGCAAAAACGTGTTGCTTTATAGAGTGGGAGTTAAACGAGCGGAGTGAAAAGACGTGGAGAATGTAACGAGTGTACGAGAGAGAGAGAGAGAGAGAGACCGTGAAATATGAAAAAAGATGGAAGAAACGAGGAGAGTTGATTGTCGGGCGAAACCCGAAGCGAAGTTTATACCGTGGCTCGCGGCTCGGGAGCTAGGCAGTTCTGCCGAGGCAACAAAGCATCGAGGATTATCTTATCATAGTAAAAAGTAAAAAAAAAAAAACCATACATTTAAAAAAGAAAATGGATACCAAGAGTTTCCACGTGTGTTTCATCAATTTTTTCATTAAAAAAAATACTCCAAACGGTTTAACAAGCGAAAATTTCATTTTGGAGCAGAAATGAAATTTGGACGAAGTGGTTTTTCAAACGTGTCGAGGTATAAGTGATAGGGAAAGGCAGTTCGGCCTCGGAAATGTTTGTTGTCACATTAATTTTCCGATAATCTTTGTCATCGGTTTTCTTTCAGTTTTTTTTTCTTCAAATTTCTTCTTCTTCATTTTCTATGTTTGTTTGTTTGTTTTTTTTTTCATGTGAATAAGTGAGTCATCGAGAAAAGAAGTTTTTGTGCTCCGACTGTGATGTGCTATCGTGCAGCCTGTGGTTCCGGATTTTCAAGGCGATTCGTGACAGCGTCGGCGAGCCAACGATCATAAGCCGACGAGACCAGGTAGGTCCCTGACCCATGAAGTCTCGTGAGCCACCAGAGCTACAAGAAGTGTCAGCTGGTTCGTAATTTTTTGGAGTTTTTTTTTCTGCCTTTCGATCACCGATACGAAGCGATGGGAAAATATTTTTCGAACAATACCGCAAACTAACTTCGAAATATCTTAATTCTTACAGAACGATCGAGTAAGTTAATCTTCGTGGTGTTTAATAATTTTTTTCAATTATCTAAAAATCATTTTTCTCATGGGGCTCAAAACTGTAAATTGGCATAATTCCAATTGCCAAATTGGCAATTGGAATTATTTCGCTCTCGTATTACTCGTTTTTCTCGACTTTTCCATCGACCATTAAACGATCATGATATTGAACTTAAAAAAATTGATCCAATAATTATTCGATAATAATTGATAATACCGCATAGCAATGTAAAAGTCCAATTTACACAAAGTACGATTTCGTTAATCCTTCGAATATTGCTCAATTTTGTTGTTGAATGTATCATGGCATTTTTGTGGGATCGTTAAATTGCCGGTGAAAGTATTCTCCGCGACCACAAGCTCTAACCGATTCTTTGGTCGTTTAAGGTAGTGGTCTGGTAAGTTAAGCCGATTTTCATGTATTTTTTTGGAGGGCGTTTTTTTGTAGGAAAATAAAAATGAATCGTTTTGGATATTTAGGATGTTTTTATTTACATATTAAAAATACAAAAAAAAATATTTTTTTTTAATTTAATAGTTTATTATTATTATTATTGATCGAAGTTGGCAGCCCGGGTCCTAACTTTTTGTCTACCGAACCGATTCCTTTCAAATTTTAACAGGCTACTCTACACACTTATAGTTCTCGTCGGAACCACCGAAAAATTTTTTCACCCCTGACTTTTTATTTTACAACCCCTTCTTTGCTAAAGTCCTTTTATTTTAGCAAAGACGGGGTTGTAAAATAAAAAGTTAGGGGTGAACAAATTTCTCGGTAGTTCCGACGAGAACTATAAGTGTGTAGAGTAGCCTGTTAAAATTTGAAAGCAATCGGTTCGGTAGAAAAAAAGTTAGGACCCGGGCTGCCAACTTCGAGGTGCCAACTTCGAGGTGCCAACTTCGACCAATAATAATAATAATAATAAACTATTAAATTTTGTCAAACAAATTTTTTTTTGTATCTTTAATATGTAAATAAAAAGATCCTAAATATCCGAAACGATTCATTTTTATTTTCCTACAAAAAAAAGCCCTCCAAAAAAGACATGAAAATCGGCATAAGTTACCAGACTACTACCTTAAATCTCCTTATTGTTTGAGAAACGAGGACAAAAAAATCTCTAAAATATTCATAAAAAATATAAAACTTTTACTAAACAAAATAAAGAAATAACTCGTTGTTCACCAGCATTATTCTCGATCTATTTAAGTCGCAAAACTTCGATTTGCTCTTATCGCTTTGCAAACACATGACCCCGAATGAAAACAAATTTTTTTATTGTTCCAAAGTGATAACACAAAGTAGTGTACTGAACTTTTTATCGTTCTCACATTTCCAGGACAACCGTTAGACCGACGGGATACACGCCCAGGTAGTCGAGCAAGGATTTCTCCTTGGGATTTTACTCGTCGATTGTCCACAGTGACGGGGAGCGGTGATTCACACGTACCGGCATCACTGGACCAACGAGTCGCGATTGAAACGCGTCATTCCACCCGAGGATACGTGTTCATCCGATTCTTTGTTTGTTTTCCAAGTATCACAAGCGTTCGAAGAAAAACGAAAACACAATCTCGTCGATCTCTTTTTCTTTATGAATAACGACCGAAAAACATTTGTCGTTGGAAAATAAATGTCTCGCAATAATTGCCAATGTCCCTGCAAGAGTACGAAGAAATGTGCAATAAAATGCTGAACCAGTGATTACTCGGTGTCGGCACGAAGAATTCGACAAAGAAGAACGTTAACAAAAGGATAAGAAGCAATGCGATCGTGCAATGAAAAAAAAATGTATAACTTTCGAACTGTCGAGAGAAGTAATACGAGCCTAAAAATACGAAGAAAGAAAATGCTGACCCGGTGAGTCTTTGGAGTAAGAGAAAAAAAAAAACGTAACGAAGAAAAAGAATACGTAGAACGTCTTCACTCCTGACAATAAACCGCAGCTGACGTGCGGTGAGAGAAAAAATTACAAACGTAACAGTGACGCAAAAAAAAAAAAAGCCTCGTAAATCGTTTAACAATTTTTTCCACTATGGAGGTAAAACCGATACCTAAGCCTCGTTCGATAATCGGTGATCGACCCGTTCCAGCACCACGTACGCATCTTCAAATCCCGACAATCACGAAAATCGACGAAAACGTTCGTTCGCCATCGCCAAGCGTCGAGTCAATGAAATCCGAGCGTGACAGTTACGACGAGCAAAAATCACAAAATTCATCGTCGGGCAGTAGCGCCGATACGAAGCAAAGTATGAATACGGAATTTTTCAAAAATCTCAGCACAAGTTCGCGCCAATTGAAGGACGGTTTGTCCGAGAAAATGACGGTTAAGGGCAAAGCGGTGATATCGAGCACGAGAAACGCGAGTATACGCTTGGAAAAGTCGGTGAAAAATTTGTTAACGAGAAGATTAACGTCGGTGAATAGCGAGGAGAATCAAGATTCGCAAATCGATGGAAAATACGTTAAGGACAAACAGGAAGATCGTTGCGTATCGATGCCGGTGTGTAATGATATATTTAGTACATTATCGTTCTACAGTCCGCTCGAGACGAATATGAAGAGCATGAGAAACGAGGAAGATTTATCATCGGGCTCGCGATATAGTCCACCACCGCCGGTATATCCGCCGCCTCCGCTTCCCGACGAGTCGATATACGACGAATTGCAATCCGTAACATCCGGTCATAGTTCGCGATACGACACACTCAGCTCGAACAGTATGTCGGAGGAGCGAGCTTTCGAGCGTGATTTTCCGGACCCCGAGGCATTTGATCTGTTGAATTTTGTCAATAATCGTCGCGAGAGCGATTCCGATCAGAGTTTAAATTTGTCCGAGGCAATTGTTACTTCTGGTGATAAAGCGAAATATGAAAATTCGGAAAAAGACGATATTACAAGTAGAAAATTGTCGAGATCAGATTCATGGACTTTTTATAATTCAACGCCCGTTGAATCGACGAACAGCGAGACGTTGAACGACGAATTGGACGGTGTGTCGAGTACGGGGGAGGAAAATGAAACCGAACCACCGATAACCGAGAGAATATCGTGTGCCTCGAATATCAGTCAATTGTCGTTGCAAAATTCCTTGTACGAAAATTGGTTGCCCAAAAGAACGTCTGATAATCACGAAGATTTCGATAACAACGCGATTTTCGTGGACGAACGTAAACAGTGTAAATCTTTACTCGTTGAATTTGATCCGTTAACGAAAAATGCCAATGACATTTATAGTAATTACGAGAATAACGATCTAATGTTACTGGAGACACTATTGGCTGTAAGCGAATCACTGAGCAGCGGCGGAAGTATGACCGATCTTCGTGAAGACGATGACGACGAGGAGCCCGACGAGGAAGACGCTTTGAGACGTGAAAATTTGGAAAAAGTAAGCGCCGCTCCATTGTGGCCACCGGCACCACCCAAGAGATACGATTCATTGCCAAAAAATGAGTACGACGAGGTCGAGATGATCGAACAATCGGAAAAAATGCCAATCACGAAGAATCCAGCTTTGTTGCCAAAATTGGCAAATCTCGCGAGAAGAAAACAGCCGGCTGTACCACCGAGAAAGAATTCTTCGAGCGTTGCCGCGGCGAGTAAAAAAATAGCTTTGGAAAGTTCGAAAAATCTGACGGATACCAACGAAAATGCTACTTCATTGACGTATAGTTCAACGAGCGCCGGTAAAATCGAGGAAAAACGTACTAGCGTTATGCAAAGATTGAAAAAACTTGGTCACGATTCGACCGCTCATGTGAAACCTAATGTTATGAGTTTTATGAAAAATTCGAAATTATTATCGAGAAATCGTGAACATAATAACGACGCTAATGCAAAGAGACTTAGTGTTAATAATGGCGCTATGAAGAGACCGGAATTTCACGGACAATTGAATCCCGCTACGCATCGTGGCATTGTTTATCGTTCGGGCGTTGGAATCGAGAGGGCCAAGGATTTGGTGATGAGGGCTGCTGTTTTGGCCGATCAGAAAATTTCATTTTACACCGACAAGAGCATGAACACGATGAAGGAAGTGATTAATCTTGAGTCTGTGACGAGCGTTCATCTTCTTCAGGACGTAAAGTAAGACGTGATTATCAAGAAAAATTCAATAACGAACGTTTTCATTTTATTTCATTTTAATTACCATTCCGTTGATTGTAAGCAAATAATCCTCTGGCCCCAAAGACTCGATATTGGAGATGAAAAATTTGAAACTCAATAATTTTCTGTTTTTCACGACGAAATTAAGTCGCGATACGATTTTTTTGACGTTGTGGCCGACACATGTTCTCTCGTAATTCTCTTTGATCGCATTACCTTCGATGTTTGATCGCGATCGATCATTCTCTGCCGAGACGATCGATTTTAAGAGAACGTATGACATTCGATCGATCAAAATCTTCGTTCGACTCTTGCGACTTTTTTTTTTACCTCCTATGCATCGCGTCTTTTGATCTTTTCTCGTAAATTAAAGTTTCAATTCTGAAATTCCAATAACTATTTCGAAGCTATTGAATTATTAATCGATCTGGAATATTACATGATCGTAGAAATATTTGCAACAATCGTTAATTTGGGTTATTCGGTACAATTATTATTTTTTTCAACATTTTGAAAAAGAAATCGATAGAAATGATAAATGATTTTTTTTTAAATTGATTATGCACTTACTCAGTACTTAGTACTGTGGTAATTCTTAATTATGTAATGTTTTCATTAATTCATCGAGCAATTGACTAATGAGAAAATTGAACAATTTTCATTATTTATTTTCAGAATGGTGGACGGTGAAACGATGCACTGTATAGCAGTGAGTTGCGAGGGCAGACCTGGCGTACACGTTTTTTACGCTAAAGGAATAACGGAAAGGCGAATTTGGGCTCAGAGAATATTGGAAGCTCTAACGCCGATATTTCCCATTAAATATACAGCCGATTTGACGAGAGTCGGTTGGGCCTACCTCAAGGTACGTTAGAATTACTTCAACCATCCCCTATATACATTTTAACCTTTAATATATGCATATACATATATATATATATATATTTAACATGTATTTATGCACTATGCAGTATGACGTTATTCGCCTATTTCGTAATACCCATCGAGATGTATAAACGAGGCCAACGAGCCACATGTTCCCCAGAGTACTGAGATAGGATTTCTTTTTCGAATGCGATTCGATCGCGGAATTAATATTTTAATGCATCTATGTTTGTAAGGCGAAACCGTTGAGTCGTTTGTGCAAGCGAAAAATTGCTGCAATCCAAATATCTAATTTCTTTGTGCCTTAAGGGAGGGGTAAGGGTTTCAGCGTAAAAAAAAAACACTTTTTTTGCGATTTTTTTTCTCAAATATGGTTTGAGCAATTTTATTCGAACCTTTTGTACATTATTGAGCATACTTTTGACAATGTTGTGTAATTTTTTCATGCAGAAATATTGAAGCATAAGCCCGTAACAGAGCTTCCCCCAGAACGTCTTGGAAAAAAAACAATTTGCTGTGTTCACTATAACTCGGCCGGAAATTATCTGAAAATGAAAACCATGAAAATTTAGTCAAATTATAATCAAATCTTCCCCCCAACGTTCTCTGATAATTTATTTTTTCATTTAAAAATTTTTGGCGGCCATCTAAAGTGTGAACTGTTACTTTCCACGAAAAATTCCGCCATTTTGTGGGTGGGAAACACCTTCAATGTAAAAAAAAAAAAATTTAACTAAACGTTGGGGGGAGGTATTTTATATGTAGAAAATGTGTACAAAGTTTGAAATGAATCGGTCAAGTAGTTTTTAAATGGCAGTGAACACGGACTTTGAAAAAGTAGTTTTGATAAAAACGCGTCTAAAGTGCACTGCAAGCCCGACCGCCCGCAGCTGTTAGAGGTATAGCGTTAAAGGCCAGGAGATTAATAAGACAATAACATCAAGAATATTGCTTAGATCGGTTAAAAATTTTAAGGACATATTTTTGAAATGTTAAACAATAAGATAAGACAAAAAAAAAAAATTCGATTTTTCGAAAGTGAAAACCCTTACCCCGCCCTTAATTGAAACGTTCATCTTTTTTTAATCGACATAAGGTAGTAGTCTGGTAACTTTTTATTAAGAAAATAAAAATGAATTGTTTTGGATATTTAGGATTTTACATATTAAAGATACAAAAAAAAATTTGTTTGAAAGAATTTAATAGTTTATTATTATTATTATTATTATTGATCGAAGTTGGCACCTCGAAAAAAAAGCGCGTGGGTGGCCACGGTGATTTTGGCTCTTGATGTTATTTGAAATAAAAAATTCTTGATAATTCTTAATCTATAGACATGTCATTCTGGTCGGAACTACTGAAGTTAAATTTCATGGATAAATAACAAAATGGCGGACTTTGGAAAAAAAAGTCCTTTTATTTTAGCAAAGAAGGGGTTGTAAAATAAAAAGTTAGGGGCGAACAAATTTCTCCGTAGTTCCCACGAGAACTATAAGTGCGTAGAGTAGTCTGTTAAAATTTGAAAGCAATCGGTTCGGTAGAAAAAAAAGTTAGGACTCGGGCTGCCAACTTCGAGGTGCCAACTTCGATCAATAATAATAATAATAATAAACTATAAAATTTTTTCAAACAAATTTTTTTCTGTGTCTTTAATATGTAAATAAAAACATCCCGAATATCCAAAACGATTCATTTTTATTTTCCTACAAAAAAACGACCTCCAAAAAAGACATGAAAATCGGCTTAAGTTACCAGACTACTATCATAAAGAATCTTAAATTCTCAAAAAAATGTATTTTAAAAAATTATTTCCAGTGAAAATTGCACATTGTTTTCACATCATTTTTTGTACATGCACAAAGCTTTCTCTACGAGGAAGCCAAAGTTAAGAAAACCTCTTGGTCACTGACGAAAATTTGTTAATGCGCAAAAATGATGAGGAAGCAATATGCAAGTTTCAATTTGCACCATTTTTTTTTAAATCTCAACGCTTTTGTCGAGTCTTAAAAATGAAGAGTCTTGAACTCCAAACATTTCGACAAAAATTTCCCGTGTTAATGAAAAATTTGTCTTATTTAAAAAACTAATCGGTCAGGAAGGAGTGACTGGTGCGTGGTTTCCAGCATGGGTTTTGCTTCAACAGAGAACTCTCGTCTATACCAAATACCTGGAGCCCGTAGAATTTGAACATGTGGATCTGCGAAAAGCTCGTTGCATCTGTAAGTACGATTATCATTGAATATTTCGTTTATCTCAGTCTGTTCAGTTTGGATATTGCAAAAAGAAAATTATATCGATGCCTGCTCTTCCATTTCCGTCGCTCAATGACCTAAATTTACCATTATTATTATTTTTATTATTATTGCGGTTATTTTACTGGGGCTTGTACAAAAATTACTTTTATTATGACTCGTGATCTTCCAATCCCATTCATCGACAATCGATACTTTTATTTTCATTCTCGTAATTCCACTTTCGAAATTGTGCGATCCTCCATACGCGATTCCATATATTCTTTAATCGATAAGATTTTTTTGCGATAGAGACGCAACGGTAAAGATCCAACGAAGTATCGAAAAATTATCTATTACTTTATATCACTCGTTGACTTCTCATATGAATCATCATCTCGCATCGACGTAATTCCACTGATACTCGTGCACGATCACGCTTGAATTATATACAGCCACAGCGTATGTGAGCAAACGTTTCGCAATCCTCCAAGTGCTATATATAATAAAAATTCCGGTGTTGCCTATACGCGGGTCTTACAGCGATAAAATTATGCTTTGACTCTTGTGCCAGTGCCATCTTTCTTCGACTGTTGGTTCTTGTATTCAATTGTCAGTGGAAAAAAAAAATCGACATAATTTTTGCTGGAGTATGGAGTGAAAAATTTTTTGCCATTCGTAAATTAATTTTACGTCATTTACTAACGAAATATTTTTTTTTTCAACGGTATCACGTGCTCTATCATCCAATTATTCAAATGTTTCATCCGATGACTGTTATATTAGTTTTCATTCTACGATATCACACTTTCGAGGTGAGGAAATATTTTTTTTAAACGATCAACGATTTACACAACGACAATATTCTGTAATTGTTTACAAAAAATTGATATGGACGAAGGAGGAAAAATCAAACTCATTTTATTTTTAACGACCCTATTTTTTTGTTTTTTTTTTTGGCAACAAATTGCAATTTTTATCAGTACACGTTTTGGAGTGATTCAATATTTTGTCGTGTCAATAAGAAGACTTTGATACAGATGAATTTCGACATCTTTTCCATGAGGAAGAGAACGATGCTCGATTTTAATACATCAAAGTAAAATTAGCAAAAAAAAAAGAAAAAACACTCGAATATAAAAAATTCCTGAAAAAACCGAATAGTAATTTGTTCTTTATTCTGTCGCGGTGCATTTGTGGCTCCAGAGTATCGGTTTATGATAAAAATCCTAAAACATCGCGATTTTTTGTTTTTCCATTTATTAAAAATCAAAACAGTACTGCGCGAACAGGAGGGACCGTTCACGGGAACCGGAAGTGTGCCTGTCGTGGTGGTCGATGCGGGTGGTAGCGGTGCAATTCACGTTGCTGCACCGGGAACGAGAGAGGGCTCGGCCTGGCGTCACGCGTTGCATCAGGCGGCGACCAGCTGCGGTGCGGCCCTCGAACAACAACAACTTACACAGGACAATGTACCGGTCGTTCTTGACAAATGTATCAATTTTATTTACGCTCATGGTAAGTCAATAATATCGTTTTAATTATCAAATTATATTATTGATCATTAACCATTTATTATTACTAATTTATTCACTATTCAATTTTAATAATAGATTATTATTATTGTTATTTGTTAAAAGGAAAATTTTTTATTAAATTGTGTCTGGACAATCGAATTTCGATATACCGGAACTGAATACGTTTCGATTCGGTCCGCTGACCGGTGAACGGAATTCAGATCCGTGGCGAAAAAAATGTCAATCGTGAAACGTAAAAAGTTGAAAAAGACGAAAAATAAAAGGCGCTGAACGAGCGAACAATCGCTCGGGTGAATCATAAACGCGTGGGAATGTCGAGCCTCGAAATCGCGAATTCGGCGTACACATCTATTTGCGTGTGTGTATACATATCTATTGGAAAAAAAATATTTTTAAATGTAGATTAAAAACGAAAGAGCGACATACTTATGAGAAAATTCAAGAAATTACAAAAAATTCTTGGAAAACTCGAAAAGTTATGCGAACTCTCTTTGGAGGTTCGCTATAATCGATGATAAAACAAAACTTGAGTACCATTAACATCAGATCTGATCTGATGCTCGGGTAGAAGGGTGCTCTCGACCGTAGTCATTTCCCGGAAATTCGCTCGAGCTTCGCGGGTGTGGTCGAGCATTTATTACAGAGGGGTGACGAGGAAGGGAATTCCCCACTCGGGAACTTTCATTATGAACGAATAATTAATTATAACGTAAGAAAAGCGTTTACGAGCGTGAGAAAGGATTTTTTTCAATCGTGTTCATAAATTATTAGATTCCAATGGACGATCAATTGAAGGGTTTAATAACCCACTGATCATTAAAACCTTTTAAAAAATTAATAATTCATCAGCTCCAATTGACGAATGAAAAGTTATACCACACGTATAAATTTTCGTCAAATTTTTCGGTTAGACGTGACTTTAATTTTTCTATCCATGTAATTTTCCTCGTACACACACTGTGATGATTACATTTTTTTTTGTTATTTTAATTTCAGGAATAATGTCCGAAGGAATTTATCGGCGTAGCGGATCGAGCAGTGCTGTCGTCAAACTTTTGGAGGCTTTTCGACGAGACGCTTGGGCGACTCAGATAACAAGAGGATCGTATACGGAACACGATGTGGCGACGGTACTAAGAAGATTTCTGCGTGATTTGCCCGCGCCTCTCTTGCCATCGACCATACACGATCCACTTTGTAGAGCAACCGGTAAGACATGAAAAAAATCTAATCGATGAAATTCCAGATTTGTACCATTCGAAATATTATTATTTTCATTTTTATTCTATATTAATTAAATTTTTTTTTCTAATATCGTAATATTTTATTAATTGCAATTTTGTGCTGTGTCAAAAAAATTGTCTTACGCGCGTACCGATCATCCAACAATTCTCCGATTGATAATACGAGTTTTAAGTACCGTCATAAAAAAAAAGTAATTAAGCCTCCCGCCCTCTTAAGATGACTGATATAATCGTTTCCTCGTATCGTTGCAATATACTGCACGTTCACTTGCTTTGCAAACTTCGTTTCTCGCTACCAAATGTTTTTTTTCTTTCCCGTGCAATCAATGCTAAAGACTCTCGGAACCTGTGTGTATATTAACTTCGTTCGAGGCTTTTATGATCAGCCAGCTTTTAATGATGCGCCGCGTGTCTCATCGAAACGTATAACGAAGTTATTGAAAACAGATCGCGAGTTCTCGTTAATCGAAACTCAATCAAAGAGACCGTTTGTCCTATTAATCAAAGCTATATCGGAGATCGTTCTAAGACGTATTTATTGGTTAAAAAAATTAAATCACTCGTGCGCATCATTTAATAAGGATTTCAATCATTGATCTTGTTATAATTGTCAATAGCCGATTTTTTTTGTTACTTTTATAAGAATTCGACATTTATTGCTTTTAGCAGATTGAAATTGAACGCACATATTCAGAAATGTAGCTGTTGCAATGACGTTGCTTTTGTAAAGCTTTCAAAATAATTTTTTACATTTCGGCCACGGATTTTATTGATCTGATTTGAAAAATCATTTTTACAAATTTCGACGGATTATGCCAGTTTCCGTTGAGTCGTTATTCGAGCACTTCGTAATTTTTTTTTTTTATCGAATTGCGCACAATTGCTGACTACACTGAACACTGGGAGCCTAATGGCTGTCTCTCTGCTCCAAATACAATATTTCCTTTTCGCCCACTCCGTAAATTCCTCGTAAATTGACCAACTGGGTTATTCTCGTCGCCATGACGTGCGAAATTTCGCGAGGGGCGAAAGAACCTAAGGAAAATATCGAGTATCATCAATTATTATCGAGTGTGGTGTTATTAAATTTTTGAGATTTTTTCACCTTTTTTAATCGTACACATGAGGGTCTTTCGAAGGAAATATATCGACGTGAGTAACGTTGTAAAGGAACGCTGAACTCGAGTAACGATGAGATCTGATCTCTCTCTCTCTCTTTGATTCGGAGCTGCTGCAGAATTTGAACGATGCGATTCTCGCAATTACATCGTCCTATTGTATATGCGCGGTGTTCATTGTGATGTCAATGTATATAACGTAGTTCAATGGCCACATGGCTGGACCCATATAACTAAACATATACAATATTCGTTTATATAAAACAGTCGTGTTTACATTATTCATTAGATATGCTTGACCCTCAGAATACCTTTGACCACAGTTCGAGAATTCTTTCCATAAACAAAATTGTATGCAAAAAAAAAAAAACGTGCACGCATATTCTCCGCTCTCATTAAAGAGCCTTATAATAATTATAAGATTCGTGAGAGCTAATGAAAAGAGCTAAAGTAAGGATATGCTGCGTTTCACGCTGTTAATTTTCAGTCCGATAACTAACGCCACTCGCGAATTATGAACAATTTATATTTAACACAGAAATACACACACATACATCCGGACATTCTTTCTAAATTCCCTTTTATAGCTATGTGGAATATCTTAAATTCTCTGGGATGACGATCGCGAGGGAAAAATAACAAAATTTCACGTAAACAAAGAGCCATTATGATAATACAAAATTATACTTGTGTTTTTGAACGTTTGGTTCGATTATTATAAATTTCAAACATGCATTCGAAAAATATTCTCCGGAAAAGCCAATGATTCTGCTATTGTACATTTTTTTTATAATTTTTTGCAAAAGGTAAAAAAATATCTTTATATATAAAACAAAGTCGGGTTAGTTACACCACTTATAACTCAAGAACAGCCGGACCGATTTTAATGATCTCTGATTTGTTGGATTCGTCTCCGCCCCGAACAGCAGAATAACTATTAAAATATCTGAAAAATTCACGAAAAAAAATCACGAATAGAAAATTATGACTAAAATGAGCTGATAAATAAATTAGGTTTGGCATCTAACCTGCGGGAGGGGGGGTCTTAGGGTTAGCCATCCGCTTTATTTGTTCTTGCGCCTGATAACAAAACGAAAAATGTCGTATATCACAAGGTGCTTCACTGAAGAGAATCAACACGAGTGCAACCCATGCAGCAAAATACATTGCTTCAATAAAGCAAATGTCTTGCTGACACGACATTGAAATACTTGATTTTTTGTACTTTTATTGAATTTTTATTTTGTTTATATATATTATCCTAATAAACTATTGAACTTAATACATTTTTAGTATTAATTTTATTACGTTAATAAAATTCTAAATTAAGCTTAGCTAAATGTTAACACGACATTCATTGAATGTTAGGCAGTACGAAGTTCGCCGGGTCAACTAGTATATTAATAAAATAGTTATAGAAAAAAATCAAAATTTCCCTTATCTTCGGGTACCCTCAAATAGTTGAATTATAATTTTTCATTTGTTCCTCGAGTACAGACATAACGAGCGACGACGAGAGAGCTACGACTTACAGAAATATTCTGACGAACCTAGAGCCCATAGCCTCGTCCACGTTGCGCAGAATTCTCGCTCATCTTCACTGTCTTGGTCAACAAAGCGCTCGCAATCTAATGACCGTGGAGAACATATCGGCGGTATGGGGACCGACGTTGATGCACGCCGGTGAAAAAAGCGCCGAAGATTGGAATCGTTCCGAGATCAAAGTTGTCGGCGATCTGATAAAACTCTATCCAAAACTCTATCAATTGTCGGCCGCTGATCTTGCGAAAGAGGCGAAAATTCTCGAGGTACTCGAACGACATCACGTCTCGAACAATGGCCTAAGGGGTGCACCATCGGGTGATCTTAAAATATGGATTTATTTGTTCTCGAAAGAGGGCCAGTGCGTTAACGTTACGGTGAGTCTTAATACAAATTCTATAACTCGATGAAATCTTGGATGGAAAACAAAAAAGTATTAAGTCTTTGTCAAGCACTTTCACCATTTTGAGTTTCATGATTTTTGCGTTAAACTGAAAATCCAAAAAACACGTACGAATCTTCATTGAAATTCCTCAATTTTCCTGATTCGGAGCGAACGATTTATGAAATAGGAAAAAAATATGAAAAAAACAATGTGCAGAATTCTAATTCGCAGATTTTGTTTGTTTTATTTTTTCATCAATCGCATTGATTACGCCATTGTGAAATTATCGTCGCGTTAAATTTTCAGTAGGAGTAAAAGAAAAGAACACAAAACTTTTTTCGCTTAAGAAAAATGAGTAAATCGAGGATTCTTGAACTCCATCAAAATTGTTCTCATTGTTCTACAGATTGGTCCTCAAAAGACCGCTTCGGACGTGTGCAGAGAATTGTCAGAGAGGGCAAAACTTCCGGCTCACGAGCTTTGCCTGGAGGAGTATACACTCGGCGGTGCGCTTGAGAGGCCTCTTCATCACGGTGAAAGAGTCCTTGAAGCTGTGGCACGTTGGGGCTACTGGGATACCGATGATCGCAAAGATAATGTACTCGTACTGAAAAAGGATATTTTATACAGGGACATAGCACCTCGGGTAATTATCAATTATCGTTATATGTTTTAAAAAAACAGCAATTCCGCAACGTGAACGTAGAAAAATATTTCTCTTTTTTTTTTTCTACATCGCGCGATAAAGTACTTTTTGAAGGAAAAGTCTTCTCACGCGAACCACACTTTCCTCGAGAACTCAATTTTTTTTATTATTCTTTATTTCGTTGCGAGCATTCGCTCTCTCGGCGATTGTGGCGAAATAAATACGATAAACAACGCGTGCGTGTAAAGTGAGATAGCGCCGAGAATGTGTAACATGTGCAATTCAGTACCGGTGAACTCGTAACGATGAGTGAACGTGTGAATGCTGTACGAGGGTTCAGGGTCGTCGTTGAATATAATGCAAGAAACGAGGGTGAAACTTTCCCAGAGAGGCGCATCATGAACTCGGGAAACTTCGGGGGGGGGGGGCATCGTGACCAGGTAACCGCGTTAAGTGGAAAAGATTGAAAGAAATGTCTCACATAAATATACATGACTAATTCTCTGGAATACCCCGTATTAGTTTGGATCTCACATTTTCTTCCAACTCCAAAATTCGCTTCATTTTTTTACACGAAAAATACTGCTCACACCAGTTTAGAAACTGATCAATTAGGTAAATAACCGTGAGGAAATGGAAAAAAAATATTTATTCAAATGTAGGAATAAGCGCTCTGGGTTAAAAAAAAGTTTTTACTCATTTTTATGTATTTCTAGTGATTTTATAAATTTCCAATAGGATCGGCAATATTTTTGTCCGAATGATGACAATATTTTACGTAAGAACATATTTTTTTAGGATTTGATTTATTATTTTTGAGGACAGTAAAAAAATCAGTTTAAAAGCTATTTTTGAAAAAATAGCCAAAAATCAATGGGATACGTATAAAAATCTTCAAAAAATTACGTATGTCTTCTTGATACACGCGAACGAATTCTGAACAGTCTAATCTCTGAGATCCGACCCCATGTTGGTATTCCGGACAATCAGTTATATATATATATATATATATATATATATATATATATATATAGTAATGTCACTCTGTATGTATAAACACTTGGTGTAAGCCGAAAACAGGATGTAGCCTAAATTGGACTTGACCGTGTACTCGCGAACGTCCCGACAATTTTGTCACGATGTAATTGCGCGTACTTCTCTCTCGCTTGGGAAGAAAAAAAAACGGGGATACACACTAGAACGAGCCAGTTCCTTTTTCGTCTCTTCCTTTCGTTGTATCCTCGCGAATCCGTTAAGTGACCCTTTTTTTGCTGCTAAAAGATTCAGTACAGTGTTGTACTGAAGATTGGCATTGGAATCATTTGACTCTTTTCGTTATTGTCGCAGGTCAAGCCACCGATGACGATTTCCGGTGAGCTCAAATTTGCCGACACGAGAACAAAGAACTTCAAGAATTATCTGTTCGAATTCAGTCAGGCGAAACTATGTTGCTACAAGGACAAAGCTTGCTCGATGAAGCTTCACGAATGGAGGATCGAGGACATCGTTTGGTACTTGGGTCATGAACCAAAACGAAATCCTCAGATGGGGTAAATTTCCGGGCGATTTTTTTTTGTATTCTTACGTGAAAAATGTTGGCATAGGTGAGCTGAAACCTTTTTTTTTAATCTTACAGATGGTCGATTACCTTCATCGTCAAAAACAAAAAACCTACGAGGTTAGTTTCAATTTTTTTCAATAGAACACGTAATTTTTGTTAATATTTCGGTTCAGAAAAACATTTTTCTATTTTTTCTCCAAAACAAATTTGTTCACTTCTGCTCCAATATAAATTTCTCGATTTCTGCTCCAATATAAATTTCTCGATTTCCGCTCCAAAATGAATTTTTTCGTTATCGTTGGAAAACAATATTTTTCTATTTGCGTCGCCGATTATTCTAGTCTATTATTTTGTCGTAAAAATTGTCTGACAAACGATTAAATTTGTTGGGTTCGCAGATGTAAGGAAACTCCTTTCTTCGGTTATACATTGGCCGCTGCCTCGGTGGTTGACCAATACAAGTGGTTGGCTGCGATGATTTTCGGTGAATATCAGATGAACCTGAGACCCTCAGCTGTGAATCTAATGGATCCTTGAGTGATACGAAAAAAAAAAAAAAAAAAAAAATAGAGTGCCCGTTTTTTTATTCTTAACTGTGAGCGATGATCGAACTTTTTTTTCAACGAAAGTCGAATTATAAATCGCCGAATACGTGATTCCATTAGTTTTAACGAAAGAGTATTGAAAATTATTTTTGTGACATCTCGAGCTATGAAAATGGTCTGTTCTTCATTGTACTGCTTTTTTTTTTTCATGAACGAAGAATCTTTATGATATTAGGAGACAATTGCCATGCGAAAGAACGAGATTTATTATACGTATATACGGTGTGTTAAACCGCATCTTCTGTTATCAAGCCACCGTCTCGACGGTTTGTTAAAAACAAATAAAATCTGATTTACTCATATTTTCTTCGTTCGTTGCCATTTTTCCCGATAATTGCACATTTGACGAAGACAGTTGCCAGTAAAATAACTCGCAAGATCAATTCATCACTTAATATGCTTTATTCTCCATCTCAATTTTTCATAATAATCTATATATTTACACAAGAGGTAAGAAATTATCGATGTTTTACTGCGGTGGCAAACGAAAAAAATTAAATAAAATAAAAATGTCTAAACGCCTAATGAGCATTTCTCGGTAAAATCGACGATAAATTATATCTCGACATGTTTCAATGTACTTATATGCGCGGGTATATTACAGAAGCGTTATTGCTCGCAACAGGTACACACGACGAACTTCATAGCGCATATATACCCCCCCGAAGCAAACGTCCCAGTTTCTTAACACCTCGGTGTTTAATAAAAAACCATTTTTTCTTTTATTCAATGCTTTGATAATAATAAAAAAGGCTTCTTGAGATATCACGTAAATTCTAGGTCAACGATAATTAGTGCGATTGTTAATTATTCTTTTATTTCTCTTACTAAACACGAGTCGTATTTATCGTAAAAAAAAATCGTTTAGCATTACAATTCAACTTGGCAAAATGCATTATTGTTTGTTTTTTTATAAATTACAACCCCATTATTATCGTACGATGACCTAATTTACTTAATATAAATTCGAATAAATCGGACGTTGATTCTGTTTCCATTAAACTTGAGAAATAACCACAAGAGCTCTTAAAGGGTGAAACTGGATTGTTTGCCTAACGAAATCTCACAATAATCACACACACACACACACATACTTTATATATTCACACATTGTACAATCGATTTTTCATACACAAACATTCACTCAACGATGTTTATACGATCACGTTCAGAAGTTGGATACGATGAGAATTTTAGTTATTAAAAATTTCGGAAAAATCAACCCTATCGACGTTAGTAAAAACATCGAGTCTGATTATAATGTCGAAAAGATGATAATGCAATTTGTTTTTTTTCTTTTTAACAAATATTTCGATTTTTCTTTTACGAAGGAAGGACATTTTTTTCGTTTACCGTTTTCTATGAAATGTAATCTGCACAATTTTCTCATTAACAACGTGAAAAATGATAAAAGTAATTACGAAATTGTTCAGCCTCTCTGAGTAACGTTCCATCATCGCGTAAACACATGTACGAGAGATTCGCGACTTTCTCTCCAACTTTCATAGATCTCGAACCATTCGAACAAGAGCATACGGTGCTAAAAAAGTTAGCGAATATATTCCACTAAATCTAGAAATACTGAAAAGTCTTCGCACGGAGGATATGTCGTTTCTGCTCGCGCAAATTATCATCGACGACGATATACTATGTACAAGCGGTTTTTTTTTTTTCATTTGGTTATTGACTCGCGTTATTGCTAACGTTTTTTGTTTCTTTTCCTTTCTTTGTGAAATATAAAATCTTCAAACTAAATACTCGGATCATCGTCTATTTGAATTTGGATTGTAGATCGGTCGTGTTGCGATGGAATTTGCGTTCGAGCTCGTACGAACTTGTATGTAATTTGGTCTTTTGCCGCGAGTACTCCAGTGCAAATAGCAGTAAGAACCAGCTACTATAGCGCCGATGCCGTTGCACGCCGACGAAAATATCAATAGTATCATCAAAATTCCCTCGACTTCGGGACAATTTAAATCCACGTATCGCAACAATGGCTCCGATGGACTTGCCAATTCCGTGCGCGGTCGACAAGCGCACGTAGCATTTCTCACACGCGCCGGTGTGCATTCCAGGCCATTTAACTTAACGAGATGCAACGCTGCCGCCACGCACGCCACGACGCACGCTAGTGTCGACAATACGGCGAGCAAAATGCTCACTACCTGAAATTAACGTTCGATAGTAAATTGTCTATTTTTTTTTAATTAAAAAAAAAAAACGTTAATTCCCGTGTTGTGTTCGTAAATTTGAATTTTCCAATTTTTCATACCTTTGTGGACGTCAGACAGAAACCCGGACCCATTCCAGGATATTCCTTCTTGAAGCAGCATAACAAACAAATTCCAAAACTTCCCGAAAGTAGCAGCTAAAATGTTATTAATTGTGTTAGGTTTTAGTTTCGTCATTCGATCTTTCGATTTTTTATGTTTTGAGAATACTCCAAAGAGCTTTTCTATTATCAAGATTTTTTTACTCAATTTTCATTCCTTTTAGGTATAATTTCAACAATTTTTAACATGTTTTTCATTTTTTTTTTTCCAATCTGAAAAATTATGAAAACGAATCTTTTTTCGTCATTTATAATTCGAAAAATTGAACAAGCTGTAATTACAAACGGCACGCTCAAAACTTTGCAGATGCAATGTTTAAAATTTCTTTAGAAAAGTTTCCAAAAATCACGACATCCACGTTTTTAATTCAACTCCGTTTTGGCAATTCGTACGAAATATAAAACCAAAAAATAGCTTGCGAATTGAAACTCTTATTAATGATTTCTTTTCTATTTCAAGAACACATTGTTCAGTCCAGTTTACCATTATCAACATTACTCAATACTGGATCATAAAAAAAAAAGTAAAAAAACACTGAATTCCATAGACAAGTTCGAGTTTCTCAATAATTGACAGCTTAACGTTTTTTTATTTGATTTCATTTTTTATTTCCCTTTCAATTTTTTTCAATTAAAGGATGTTCCATTTTACCGGCATTCCACTCCAGTATGGATTGTCCTTTAGTGGTAAATTTGGCGCCCAAAGTAAGAGCCAAAGTGCCAAAGACGTGACGGCAATTCCCAAAATGGTTTGGATAGCCGCGAGAGTTCGAGCCAAACGATGATGACGTAGAAGGGGTGGCTGTGACTTCCGGGTAACTGCGATAGTGTTTAAAAGAGAAAAAAAAATTTATTAAAAAAATTTATTTCATGTGGTCATTCACTCCGGAAATATATAATAGCGTAAACAAATATGTACATATATACGTGGGTACACGTATTATTGCGATTGAGGCGGTAAGAAAAAGGAGAATGGGTATTGTACGTAAGGATACGACGACACGCGTGCGCGCGGAAACTCGAACGTTTGCGAGCGGTGCCTTTCCCGGATAAGTGAACCACTCGGAGTGGAAAGCCACGGAGTTTCCAATCGCAAATGCAATTTATATACATTTATATATCTATATTGGTCCTCACTATATGTAATATATGTGACCTCACTGTCGCTCCGTAAATGGCGAATTCTGGTTCGAAACTGTTCGCTCACGTCCTTGCGCCTCTTATCGCCAGAGTTCCAAAGAACCAAGAGAAACCACGTGTCGCAATATCATTATAATCGTAGACTTTCTAGAATCATAATTCTTCAACTTGCGCTTTTGAGGTAGTAGTCTGGTAACTTAACCCGATTTTCATGTCTTTTTTGGAAGACGTTTTTTTTGTAGGAAAATAAAAATGAATCGTTTTGGATATTTAGGATGTTTTTATTTACATATTGAAGATACAAAAAAAAATTTGTTTGAAAAAATTTAATAGTTTATCATTATTATTATTATTGATCGAAGTTGGCACCGAGAAATGGCACCGAGAAATTTTTTCACCCCTAACTTTTTATTTTACAACCCCTTCTTTGCCAAAATAAGAGGACTTTAGCAACGGAGGGGTTGTAAAATAAAAAGTTAGGGGTGAAAAAATGTCTCGGTAGTTCCGACGAGAACTATAAGTGTGTAGAGTAGCCTGTTAAAATTTTAAAGCAATCGGTTCGGTAGAAAAAAAGTTAGGACCCGGGCTGCCAACTTAGAGGTGCCAACTTTGATCAATAATAATAACAATAATGAACTATTAAATTTTTTCAAAAAATTTTTTTTTTGTATCTTTAATATGTAAATAAAAATATCCTAAATATCCAAAACGATTCATTTTTATTTTCCTACAAAAAAACGCCCTCCAAAAAAGACATGAAAATCGACTTAAGTTACCAGACCTCTACCTTAAGGCACCTCGTCAGAGCAAAAACCAATTTTTTATATATCGTTTGAAAACCATTTGTTTTTCTATTTAATCCTTAAGAACTACACAGGTGAAAATTCGCACCCCTTCTCGCCCAAGGGATTGCCCGATTAAATTTGCGTCAGTGACACTTTCTAAAAACGATTTTACGCTTTATCAATTTTTCTTCAACTACAGTTTTACTCCAGAAAATACGACCCTTATTTTTTTTTTAGTACTATCAAATTTACGCAAAGTTATGCTACGTAGAAATCTAAAAATCCCATCATTTGCACTTCCGCAACTTTTGAAGGGTGTGTCCTGTCTAAAATTGAAGTGTACAATTAGACATTAGCTGTTAGAATGAAATCGCTTTTTTTTTCTTTCGGAAATGTAATTTTTAATAGTTTAACGAACTTTTCAATCGAATATTTATGAATTATTTAAATTAATTTATTATTTAATATTTTTAGAGTAATTATTTCGATATTGTACGTTCTCTAGCAGCTTTGTCATTAAAAATTTTGTTCGTCCTTTAAAAGGAACATTTTTTTTGCCGATGTCTCATCGAAACCTCTTTGTCATATATAACGGAAATGCTTCGGTCTCCGGAATCATTCGGTCGGAATTTCAAAGATAAACGAGTGTATGAGCCATGTGAAGACCCTCAGGGGTTAATAGCGTATATATGCATTTTCACGATTCAACGAAGAGAGAGAGAGAGGTTGAGAGACCGCAAGCGAGTTAATCGCAACCCCATTTGACGCGCGAGGGTGATGAGTAGTCAAGAGTGTTGTGTGCTCTCGCGCATAACTTTACGAGCCTAGCTCTATACCACGTGGAGTTCCGCGAGAAGAGATAATACATAGCTTAGCCATAATCCTTCGCAACGCGAGCTTTCTAGCGTGCACACACGCTTTGAGAGTGAAAAAACGAAAAAAAAAAACTATTGGATGAGCTGTTATTACGAGTCCTGAATTCTTAAGCAGTTTCACGTTTTCAATAGGGTCGATGAACTCAAATTCCACCTCATTGTATTTATATGTACTATCACTTTTGTCCCAACCAACAGATTCTTATCTCGAATTTCGACATTTTTACAATTTTACATTTCCACACTCCAAAGTACCAATTTTCATTAAATTCTGAGATTTTTTCTTTACTCCTATGGTCAGCCATATTAATTTCAATTTTTTTAAATCACCACCCACACAAATTTTCATTGTCACGAAATTACGCTTTGAATTTTCAAGAAAACATATTTTTTTAATACTCCGCATCAGCAATTACTGAATTAATTATGAATTCACATCGAATCCAAAGGCTTTTGAGTAATTCCTAATTATTTAATTTTCATTATTATTATTATTATTATTATTTTGTATTATTTGTTTTGTTATTATTATGTGTTTCAACGTATACATGGCTTACTTAAGGGAGGAAATAGGGTTAGACGGTTCAAAAAATCGATTTTTTTTTAATTTCATAAATTGTTAGTAAAACTATTGAAAAATATGTTCCCAAAATTTTAAATGAAAATTCCGATTCGTTCTATTGTTATAAGCCATCAAAGTGTGTAGCTCTCCTTCAGGTCCCGAGCCCGCCACGTGTATAACCAAGCAGTACTATTTTTTCAAACGCGTTTTTCTGAAAACGACTTTTTTTGAATTTGCGTACACGCTAGTTTAAAAACCTAAAATCGGAATATTATCATCATTTAAAATAATTTTTTTTTTCGCAAATAAAGTTGTAAAAAATGGCAAAAAATCATGCTTTTTTGTTTTGACGACTGTAAAAAATTCAATTTTCTATTTCTTTGATAGCATTTAGGTTCATATAGAAGAGAGACATATAATAAAAGTAAATTTCAACCTCGTTTGATTTCAGATGAAAATTGCGGCTTCCATAATGTACGCAAAATGCTGAGTCTGATTGTGACCTGCAATATGGGGTCGCTAATATTTTCGGTGTTTTCCAATGAAATTCTCCAAAAATTTTATAGTATATACTTAAATATATGTATAAAATATTCTCAAAGTTTCAATAAATTATATTCATTTTTTATACGATAAAAAAATTCATGAAAATCATTGAGAAAACGCTGTCCTAACCATATTTCCCCCCTTAACATGGGAGATCGCCGAAGCCGAGCACCGAACACGCGTCCACTACTGTCGGTTAATTTTCAATATTGCTTTATTTTTCAATAATTCTGTTCACCTTCGAGATAGACACACGAAATCGTGGAAAAAATGTATTCAACAAACTGCATATATTCACATTTTCATCGGGTATCGCTTAGGGTATAGTTTCTTTATTGCAAGACAGAGCAGAGTGACGGGAAAAATAGCCCAGCCCCGATCCATAGACAATTATACACACGCAGACGTAGCAGCGATGAAATTATTACGTAAAGACTACGTAAGAGATAAATATACAAATTGTCTATATAAAATAGTAAAATACGCCTACGATGACGCATATGCGTACAATGAAATCAGGTAATTGCACTCTCGGTGCATCCGAGCATAACGTCTCAACCTTTCAATATTTTCCATCGTTTCGTAATCATGTAAAAAAAAAAACAATTAACAACGTCAGACAGTTTGAACACTAATTTTTTAATTTGTTTAAGGTAGTAGTCTGGTAACTTAAGCCGATTTTCGTGTCTTTTTTGTAGGGCGTTTTTTTGTAGGAAAATAAAAATGAATCGTTTTGGAAATTTAGGATGTTTTTATTTACATATTAACGATACAAAAAAATATATTTTTGAAAAAATTTAATAGTTTATTATTATTATTATTATTGATCGAAGTTGGCACCTCGAAGTTGGCAGCCCGGATCCTAACTTTTTTTCTACCGAACCGATTGCTTTCAAATTTTTACAGGCTACTCTACACACTTATAGTTCTCGTCGGAACCACCGAGAAATTTTTTCACCCCTAACTTTTTATTTTACAACCCCTTCTTTGCTAGAGTCCTTTTATTCTAGCAAAGAAGGGGTTGTAAAATAAAAAGTTAGGGGTGAAAAAATTTCTCGGCAGTTCCGACGAGAACTATAAGTGTGTAGAGTAGCCTGTTAAAATTTGAAAGCAATCGGTTCGATAGAAAAAAAGTTAGGACCCGGGCTGCCAACTTCGAGGTGCCAACTTCGATCAATAATAATAATAATAATAATAAACGATTAAATTTTTTCAAAAATTTTTTTTTTTGTATCTTTAATATGTAAATAAAAATATCCTAAATATCCAAAACGATTCATTTTTATTTTCCTACAAAAAAAACGCCCTCCAAAAAAGACATGAAAATCGGCTTAAGTTACCAGACTACTACCTTAATAACTCTTCAATAAGCTCGTAATATCGAATATGAAAAAAAAAATCTACCGTAGAGTGGTGATACATCTATTAGCATCGTCTACCAAAAATCCGTCTATGAGGATGTATTTCGTTTTAAATATAAAATTTAACGCCAGAGACCACGAGTCGGGGTAAAGAAAATTCGTGAAACATCGAGTTCGAAACTAACGAGAACGAATCTGCGACAGTCGGATAATAATAAAAATAGTTTTTCCATGTAACGAAAATAGGCGACGAGACAACGACGAAAGGAGAGATTTTTAGTTTGAAAATAAATGTCAAAAAATGTTATCAAAGTAAGAAAAATTTTAACGAGCAAACGCCACTTTTTCTGTCCTATCATAAAATGGCAATTAAAACACGCGGTGCTTTAAACTTTCTTTGGGTCAACGTACAGATTGTCGCTCCATGCGACTTCAAAGTAAATTTTTAGTCCAAATGTAGACACACGGGGAAAAGACACTTCGAACGCAGTCATACGAGAAAATTGTACCGTGCACGCTCAATTTATTCAGTGTGACGAAAATAAAAAGAAGCCATTCCGAATGAATTAACACGATGATTCATTGGTCATCAGTGTTAAAATATATTATTTTTTCCGGTGACGAATAAGCTTCGGGTATCGTCTACGAGAGATACGGATAACACCGCGGGTTAACCTTATTACGCAATTAACGTACGTGACATAATTTGAGAGTCGTATTATAACTTCACGCAAAAGTAATTAAGGAGTCATATCACTTGACCATTCGAAAAAAATTAAATGAAAAATTTGAGCATTATGTGTACTGTGTAAGAAAAAAATGAAAGTAGTTTTGTTTGTCAGCGAGATATCGAAACTACAATCACAAATTAAATTCCACATTTTTCTTCAATGTTAATTTTCTTTGTACATTTTTTTTTTTCTGAATCAAATTCATCATTGGTATTTTTTAACGTTATCTTTCGAAAAGAATCATAATTATTCCCGGAAACGCGACGAGTGCACGAAAAAGTAATTGAAGAATCATCTCACTTGATCGTTCGAAAAAATTAAATGAAAAATTTGAGCATTATGTGTACTGTGTGAAAAAAAAAATGGAAGCACTTTTGTTTGTTACCGAGATATCGAAGCTTTAATCATAAATCATATTTCACATTTTTCGTCAATGTTAATTATCTTTTCACACTTTTCTTTTCATATAAAATTCCTCATTGATATTTTTTAACGTTATCTATACGTGTACGCATAAAAATTCGTATTCATCTATTGGCATTTCGAAAAGAGTATAATATTTATTCCCGGAAACTGGCGACGAGTGCACCGGGTCACGCGATGAAAAAAGAGATATTCTATAAATATATAGGACACTAAAAATTCAACCAGAGGCTGCCGCGAGACGCGATATCCGACGTGAATACATATATACACGTATTTAACTCTCAAGGGGAGATCCGTTTCTCGGTGTCTTGGGCTTGTATTTCACCGGGAGGTGGAAACCGAGCCGGAACAAAACTGGTTTACAAGCTCATAGAAATAGCTTCGCAACAACGAGAGATAGAACGAGAGAGAGAGACAGAGAGAGACAGAGAGAGGGATTAGAGTCCACGTCGTATTTCCGGCTACAGCGCCTATCCATTTCCGGTTTTGTGGAAACTCGCCAAGTCGTTATTAAGGGGGAAAATAGGGTTAGACGGTTCAAAAAATCGATTTTTTTTAAATTTCATAAATTGTTAGTAAAATTATTGAAAAATATGTTCCGAAAATTTTAAATGAAAATTCCGACTCGTTCTATTGTTATAAGCCATTAAAGTGAGTAGCTCTCCTTCAGGCCCCGAGCGCGCCACGTGTATAAACGAGCGGTCACTATTTTTTCAAACGCGTTTTTCTGAAAACGACTTTTTTTGAACTTGCGTACACGCTAGTTTGAAAAGTTTTCAACCAATCGTTTTGAAAATTGGCAGTTACTTTCTTCATAGTATTGCGTTCTATATGAACCTAAAATCGGAATATTATCATTATTTAAAATAATTTTTTTTTTGCAAATAAAGTTGTAAAAAATGACAAAGAATCATGCTTTTTTGTTTTGACCCCTGTAAAAAATTCAATTTTCTATTTTTTTGATAGCATTTAGGCTCATATAGAAGAGAGACATATAATACAAGTAAATTCCAATCTCGTTTGATTTCAGATGAAAATTGCGGCTTCCGGAATGTACGCAAAATGCTGAGTCTGATTGTGACCTGCAATATGGGGTCGCTAATATCTTCGGTGTTTTTCAAGGAAATTCTTCAAAAATTTTATAGTATATACTTAAATATATGTATAAAATATTCTCAAAGTTTCAATAAATTATATTCATTTTTTATACTATAAAAAAATCCATGAAAATCATTGAGAAAACGCTGTCCTAACCCTATTTTCCCTCTTAAAGAACGCGAACTCGAATTCAAGAAAGAAAAAAACGAAATCAATAATAATAGATTTTCCGAACTTGTTTTATTCATGTGCTTCCCACACTCGATAAATGTGTGTTTCATATAAATATATATATATATGAACCAACTGTGTGTAATTCGATCGATTCAGTGAGGCATTGCATATGCTCTTCGTATTCAACGCGAATCTGTGTGCACTCGATTTCCATTGCGACTCAGATATAGAGCGGAAATTCCATGAGACTTTATATCGAACGAATAAAAAAAAGTCCACACTCACACCTCGGTCATTCGTATATTTTCTTTTATTCAAATATATTCATGAAATTTTCTTCGATTCAATATTTCATAGAGTTAGTGAAAACAAATTTATCATTTTTTTTAAATTTAACAACCGATAGAAAAATTACCAAATCGTATATATAGAGCGTTTTCCAATACTAGCACGTCAGAGTGACACGGGGGTTAGATTGGATCCAAACCTATCGGAAAAAAAAACAAATATTATCTCAGTAAAAGTCTCATGGTTTTCGAGAAAAATCGTCTTTTTTGATTTCTCGAAAAATCGCTGCCCCTAGCACTTGTTATTCCGCTACCATTGCTATGAATTACTTTGTTTTTTAACAAAAGGCACTAAAGCGAACGCAGTAGGTACCTAAGGCGGTAAGCAAACTGATTGAGAGAAAAAAAATAGTACCTTTGTGGGAGTATGAGGAAACAAAAAATAATAATATTTAATTGATTGATTTAATTTTTACAACATGTCTTCAAATTGTCTACCTTCAACCCTAATACATAAATGGCACATATTTTAAGAACAAAATATGAATATCGTAGCAGAATAACAAGTACTGGGTAGCGATTTTTCAAGAGATCAAAAAAGACGATTTTTCTCGAAAAGCATGAAACTTTTACCAAGGTCATATTTGTTATTTCTGGTCCCAAGCCAATCTAGCCCGTCGTGTCACTCTGACGTCCTGGTTTTGAGACACCCTGTATATTTTAGAAAGTCATTTGTTTGTCCTGCTCTTGTAAGAGCCCTCTCCATCATTGTGCTCCGAATGTGCTCCTCTCGTACTCCAAAAAAAAAAAATAAAAATAAATCAACAACAAACATTTTGTTATCTGACACAAGAATATTAAGAATTTACTGTAAACTTTTCAAACCGCTCGCGCCAGACACTTTGACCCAGTTTAATGTAATTCAAAATTCAACTACTAAATTGAATTTAAAAAATTATTATTTCAATTTTAATGGTGAACTATCATTCAACGTCGTCGTAAAAAATATTCACGATCTCCAACTCTTAATAAATACGAATAAAGACAAAATTCAATATACCCAAATGCCGGAACGATATATATTCCCATTCTTTATATTCCCATTCTTTTTCTGTTTTTTTTTTATCGCGGTGGACTCAAAGGCTCGCCGTGAGTTATATCGCAAAAAAAAAAAAAAAAGAAATGACAAAAAGCCAATTGCTATTACCGAGCCGGCGAACGGGCAATTATATCGCGCACTCTCGCCGTTCGCATTCAGGCTGATAGCCATAATCACGGCAGCTGCACCTGTCGACGCTCCCCCATCACTGCAATCGACTCGCGCGTTTCCTAACAGTGTTTCACGCATTTACAATTCGCCTGCGAAACGATAATGCGGAAAAAAAAAATATAACATTGCGCGCCAACAGAACACGCGATAAAAATGTTAAGCGTGTGTATCTCGTGTCTTTGTAGAATCAATAGAAAAATCGGTGAATTAATGGACTTTTAGTTGAAACCCTCAAACATTCACATATATCGAAATAAAAAAAAAAACAAAATTCGGCCTCAATCTTTCGCGATCAGGTGACATTATTATTGAGAACATTTTGTTTATTGCAAATTTTTTTTATTCTTCAAACACTTCAGTTCGTTTTAAAATACTTGAAAAAAAATGTTTAATTTTTTTAATCACAATACTCGATTGCCACTAAAGCGTTTTTAATGGAGTCCAAATATTCGCCTGAAGAATTTTTGTGTCGTAATGAGAATTTAAAAATGAAGGATAAAAAAAAAGTACACAGTCGGAGAGATCTTTAAATCGTACAATTGCTTGTCTCTCGGCTCTCTCGTAACGAGAACCACACGCGTGTTTTACAGCGGCAAAGTAATTATCCTCATCCTGAGGCAACGAGAAATATATATATATATATATATATATATATATATATATATATATATTTATCATTCAGCTCATTACTTTACAACGACCGTTAAAGCGCGATGCAGTCTCGTGTTTTATATCAATTTATTTTAAAAAGTCTCGTTTTATTATATTTAAAAGATTCAGAGTAGAATAAAAGGGGAACAAATGTTTGCCTTTTGACGAGTCTGTAATAATATTGAATGGAGAATTCACGGGAGCAAAAAGTGAAGAAAAAAAAAAATCATTCATAATGCGATTGACGAAGGATTGATAAGGAAAAAATGAGTTTTTACAGTAAAAAAACAATAATAAAAAATTTGAAGCACGGAGAAATCGTCGATTATAATTGTAAATTGCTTATCGGACGATTGACGGGAACGAGCGAGAATAATGTTTGCAAACATTTATATGGTATAATGAAAAATACCAGAAGTGCAAATCGAGATCTGTTAATAATGACTCGGGATTTGATATCTGACGTCGAATGAGTACGCCTCGTCACGTTTTTTATTGCACAAATCATCGTAGAAGCTCGACAGTTCGAGGTTTTCTGTTCTCGCACATGTGCCACGTGTGTGCGAGCGGCAATATTTTATCTGGGAAATTAACGAACAGCGCGGATGGTTGTAAATATTCTTTGTGGATAATACGTTGCACGAATAGATTAGATTTTTCAATTACGTAAATAAAACGTCAGATTTTTCAGATTAGTTTAATTTAGCACAAACTTTGTAATTTAATTGGTAAAATATAAGTAAAAAATGTGAAAAAATTCATACGAAATATGATCATTTCGTTTCAAATCTCCATTTTGGGTAGTAGCCTGGTAACATAAGCCGATTTTCATGTCTTTTTTGGAGGGCGTTTTTTTGTAGGAAAATAAAAATGAATCGTTTTGAATATTTAGGATGTTTTCATTTACATATTAGAGATACAAAAAAAAAATTTTGTTCACTTATGAAAATCTGTTGTTGAATTTTAAACGCGTTTTTCTCAAAACAGTGTTTTTCTGGTCAGCCCGGGTCCTAACTTTTTTTCTACCGAACCGATTGCTTTCAAATTTTAACAGGCTATTCTACACACTTATAGTTCTCGTCGGAACTACCGAGACATTTTTTCACCCCTAACTTTTTATTTTACAACCCCTTCTTTGCTAAAATAAAAGGACGTTTTTTGTCCAAAGTCCGTCATTTTGTTATTTATCCATGAAATTTAACTTCAGTAGTTCCGACCAGAATGACATGTCTATAGATTAAGAATTATCAAGAATTTTTCATTTCAGATAACATCAAGAGCCAAAATCATCGGGGCCACCCACGCGCTTTTTTTTCGAGGTGCCAACTTCGATAAATAATAATAATAATAATAATAATAAACTATTAAATTAAAAAAAATTTTTTTTTTGTTTCTTTAATATGTAAATAAAAACATCCTAAATATCCAAAACGATTCATTTTTATTTTCCTACAAAAAAACGCCCTCCAAAAAAGACATGAAAATTGGGTTAAGTTACCAGACTACTACCTTGAGAAAAAAAAAATGTAATTTTTTCCCTTGATTATTCGCGTCAAAAATTGTGTCAATGGACTCAAGATATTTAGGCATTTTTTTTGGAAAGCGGAACTCTATATATACCGTGACCAGATCTCACGTTACACTATTATTTAAAAAATGTACGAAATTCTCGCATCCATAAACATTTTTTCAATGTGAATATAAACGGTTGGTATAATTTATTTCAATTGTAAATAAATCAATAAATATTATTAAATAGTGTTAAAAAAAGACGACAGACAAGAATTTTCAGGAATTTATTCCATGTTCCGTGTCGAATAACGAAATTTCGTGAAATAAAAAAACATGAAAAAGAAATCTATCGACTCACCATGGCCAGTGCGATGCATAACGATCATTCTGCTGTGCCTCAGGGAATTTCTCGTGGGTGTGTGTCTACCAGCTATTTGGGAAGCGGCCAGATTAACGGGGACAGTAGTCGAGAGACAATTGGCCATCGATGGAGCTCTGCCGAGTTCCTTGTCCCTCTCGGAACGTGTTATCCATCCTATATTACCCGTGGACACAGCTCCTAAAAATAGGAAAAAACATTTAAAAAAATAAATTCTTTTAAAAATAGATTTATTATACACGTTGAACGACTTATTTAATTATTTAAATCAATTCAAATTCATTCGTTCATTCACTTTGGATTTTGATTTTTGTATTATTCATGTTTTTCGGTCGATCAATGAAAAATCACAATTTACAGCAAGATTACAAATAAAAAATTCGACAGTATTCATCGGCTTACCACTGGCAATCAAATTCTTCAATCATTCAAATAAATGCAGTAAAAGGCGAATAATCACTGCGCGAACTTTGAACATTTTGAATTCTCTCAATTAAAAAATATAAACCACTTTTCGTCGAATAATACTCCAGCGGCAGGTTCGCGTGTTCAATTTAATGAGCGGAGATCAGGGTCATCGGGATCAAGCAAATTCGTATGGGAATATTCACCTTTGCCTTGTTTTTTTTTCTTCTTTTTAACTTCTGAATTTTATTATTATTTTATTCGTGGTTCAGGTGAGAGAACGTGATTTTCGTCGTAAAGTCCACTCACCTGTGACTTTGGTACCCTGAATCTTCGAGACATTGCCCACGCTAACGGCACTGCTCACACGATTATTATTGTTAACCGGATTACCCGACGAATTCATCGTTTCGTTCGTCTCGTTATCGCGTATCTGTTCACTCAAATTTCCAACGCTCATCGCTGACGTGATGCACGGTGGCATAGCCCCAATGTCCTGATTAAAAGACAATTAAAAAACGATTAATTCACATTTAATCGAAATACAATGAACTAATTAGAACATAAAGATTGTTTTTATTTACAAAAATTTGTTTATTTATTTTTGGTATGGCCATGGTAGCGGGTATAAAATCATTGTGCACATTTAACAATTCTTTTTGTATGAAAAATTGATTTATTTATAAAACGAATTACACATCTATTTAGTATAAATATGAAGCTAATAAAAAATATTTTTGTTTTGTCGTTTTCTTATACAAAATGGCCGACTACTGTTATTTGCTTTTGGTATCTTCTTTCTAATTGGCGCAATAAATAAATTCGACAATGTTTATCCGTAACTTTTCATTTTATGAGCAATTTTATACGAAATTTTTTACTGGAAATTCACTTTTTAAATTAAAATGCCTGCAATATTCGAATAAAACAATATTTTTCAAATTCCGCACGAACTTCTCGACGTATTCTGATGTGGATTAACGAAAATTTCTTCTTTTGTTCTACGTCAAAAATTGTTGAAGTTATTTATCACGCTAATTAGCAAAAGATACCAAAAGTAAATAGCAGTAGTCAGCCATTTTCTACAACAAAAAAAAAATAAATAAAAATATTTTTTATTAGCTTGATATTTATACTAAATAAATGTATAATTAGTTTTATAAATAAATGACTTTTTCGTACAAATAAAAAATTGTTAAACGCGCACATGAATTTGTACCCGGCTACCGTGGCCATATCCCTCAAATAATTATAAATAACAATTGATATTAATTGAAAGTTGCTGTTCCAATGACAAAATTAACGAAGATTTATCGAGATAAAAAGTAATTAATCCAATTCGATGATTGTTCTTTCACTTAATAAATTATTCATTATTAATAGTTAATTTCGTCAATTGAAAATAGCATCAATTAATTGATAATCGTAATTTTTCGTTAATCAAAAAACGTCTCTCGATGCAACAATCATAAATATTTGTAATTAATGAAAAAAAAAGCCCTTTAATGAATTTCCGATTTTTTATTAATTAAAAAATGATAACTTCAATGGATTAAATTTTGTTTTGGTTCATTTGACGAAACCGTGGATTTTTTTATACGCGTCAATTGAACAATGTACATAACGAACCTTGAAGTTGTCGTAGAAACTCACTGGACGACTTCTACCGGTGTACTGAACGTCCTCGTCCTGTTGCATCGTGACTCCTCCACCTTCCACTGTATCCTCAACCGTGCACCTACTGTCAGTGGCAAAAGCCTCAGGCATGCGCAATTCCTTCGTCATATCTCGGCACTTCCGTTTTCATTAACTCAGATACGGTCGAACTTCCTATCTACTCTTCACCGTATGATAGTAACTTCGGTCTAGCCACCCGGTTTATATGTAAAGAGAAAAACGTGATCTCCCGTTTTCCTACAATGCTATTTTTAATGCCGTACCCGGGATAACGTTTGTAAATGCGCGATTATTATGCTGTGGGTACCGGCGAGGAGAGATGGTCGCACGTATTCGAGGAAAAAAAAAAAAAAAAACCTTTCAGTTATTGTTCTCACGGTTCAGACTTTTTTTTTTGTTTCAACTTTTCTTACGAACGTTTATTATAAATTAGTTAATTTAATTGTTTTACGTTTTATTTGTTATCCTAACGAAATCGCTTAATTCGTCAAAGCTTTGCCAAATTATTTCCACGTTCGGACAAATGATTTGTTGATTTTGTACGTCATTAGTCATTGGCATTGTTCAAATTATTATGTTAGCAAATTGCTGGAATTGCGGTAATTTTGCGGTAAAATTTAATCTTCCTCGTGGCTCGTAATAAGTCACGAACGTCGAACGAAAATGATCGTGTGTTCCTCGATTTCTCGAGGGACGAGGGATTCTCGTTCTCGTGTTTATTCGTCGGACGGACAGTTACAGGCTGTACCCAGAAAATGCGATGAGATGAAGAGAGAGAAAGATCTCCGCAGACGTACGCGGGAGCACGTGCCGATGCCACGTGCGTTTCCACGGACTATCAGTCACTTCGTGATTGTCTGAAAAATTGAAGAAAAAAAATAGTAATAATACTCCGTTTTTTTTTTGCAAATCCAGGCGATAAATCACGCGATAAATTATTTTGCGATAGAGGCTGCAATATTAGTCCAAATAAAGTAATTACATATTTATGTTCGGGTATGTGTGTGAATAGCGATCGAACCGGTCTGAATTTATATATGCAAACGAATAGTACTCATTCGTATCGATTTATATGTATAATTACATATACCATCGGGTATAACAGAATCTTCAAAACCCGTTTTTAGAATACTCCAACCGGTCCAATCGTCGCGAGTATTGATGATTTTTGTCTCCGAGTTTTCAATAAAAATGTGCAATTAAATAATTAATTAAATGCGTTAATTTATTGATCCAATTTCATCCGTTGATTGTTCTTCGATATTTCGTTATTCAATAAAATTCAATCTTAGGCTAATTATTTATTTTAATTGGTATTACAGTATATTAACAATATTTTTAATAGGACT
This sequence comes from Oxytorus armatus, assembly GCA_958009045.1. Classification (NCBI taxonomy): domain Eukaryota; kingdom Metazoa; phylum Arthropoda; class Insecta; order Hymenoptera; family Ichneumonidae; genus Oxytorus; species Oxytorus armatus. Next base: position 4,597,958 of record OY253753.1, read on the forward strand.
ATTTAAAAAAATTAAAATTCCTTTGAATGTAAAGAATTTATTGAAAAAAAAATGGTTAAATTCAACACAACATTTTAACAAGTTATTCCTCATAGACGAAGCTTTGATGTGTGGGGTGAAAAAATTAGGAGTACGAAGCAATGTGTTAGTTTCAATTTTCCATAACTTAAAGAATTTTCGTCATTTTAATTTCTCTAATTTTTTGTATTAACGTCAACAATTTTTATCACTTCATCAATTGCATCGAATTTTCCTGTACAAAGTTTAACGCAATATTGAAGCTAAAATATTAACAATATTTTTAATAAAACTATTTGAAAAAATTAAAGATTTATTGAATGTAAAGAATGTCTTGAAGAAAATTGTTAAATTCAATACACAACATTTTAACAAGTTATTCCTCATAGACGGAGCTTTGATGTGTGTGGTGAAAAAATTAGGAGTACAAGGCAACGTGTCAGTTTCAATTTTCCATAACTTAAAGAATTTTCGTCATTTTAATTTCTCTAATTTTTTGTATTAACGTCAACAATTTTTATCACTTCATCAATTGCATCGAATTTTCCTGTACAAAGTTTAACGCAATATTGAAGCTAAAATATTAACAATATTTTTAATAAAGCTATTTGAAAAAATTAAAGATGTATTGAATGTAAAGAATGTCTTGAAAAAAATTGTTAAATTCAATACACAACATTTTAACATGTTATTCCTCATAGACGAAGCTTTGATGTGTGTGGTGAAGAAATTAGGAGTACGAGGCAACATTCCAGTTTCAATTTTCCATAACTTAAAGAATTTTCGTCATTTTAATTTCTCTAATTTTTTGTATTAACGTCAAAAATTTTTATCACTTCATCAATTGCATCGAATTTTCCTGTACAAAGTTTAACACAATATTGAAGCTAAAATATTAACAATATTTTTAATAAAACTATTTGAAAAAATTAAAGATTTATTGAATGTAAAGAATGTCTTGAAGAAAATTGTTAAATTCAATACACAACATTTTTACAAGTTATTCCTCATAGACGAAGCTTTGATGTGTGTGGTGAAAAAATTGGGAGTACGAGGCAACGTGTCAGTTTCAATTTTCCATAACTTAAAGAATTTTCGTCATTTTAATTTCTCTAATTTTTTGTATTAACGTCAACAACTTTTATCACTTCATCAATTGCATCGAATTTTCCTGTACAAAGTTTAACGCAATATTGAAGCTAAAATATTAACAATATTTTTAATAAAACTATTTGAAAAAATTAAAGATGTATTGAATGTAAAGAATGTCTTGAAAAAAATTGTTAAATTCAATACACAACATTTTAACAAGTTATTCCTCATAGACGAAGCTTTGATGTGTGTGGTGAAAAAATTGGGAGTACGAGGCAACGTGTCAGTTTCAATTTTCCATAACTTAAAGAATTTTCGTCATTTTAATTTCTCTAATTTTTTGTATTAACGTCAACAACTTTTATCACTTCATCAATTGCATCGAATTTTCCTGTACAAAGTTTAACGCAATATTGAAGCTAAAATATTAACAATATTTTTAATAAAACTATTTGAAAAAATTAAAGATTTATTGAATGTAAAGAATGTCTTGAAAAAAATTGTTAAATTCAATACACAACATTTTAACAAGTTATTCCTCATAGACGAAGCTTTGATGTGTGTGGTGAAAAAATTGGGAGTACGAGGCAACGTGTCAGTTTCAATTTTCCATAACTTAAAGAATTTTCGTCATTTTAATTTCTCTAATTTTTTGTATTAACGTCAACAACTTTTATCACTTCATCAATTGCATCGAATTTTCCTGTACAAAGTTTAACGCAATATTGAAGCTAAAATATTAACAATATTTTTAATAAAACTATTTGAAAAAATTAAAGATGTATTGAATGTAAAGAATGTCTTGAAAAAAATTGTTAAATTCAATACACAACATTTTAACATGTTATTCCTCATAGACGAAGCTTTGATGTGTGTGGTGAAAAAATTAGGAGTACGAGGCAACGTGTCAGTTTCAATTTTCCATAACTTAAAGAATTTTCGTCATTTTAATTTCTCTAATTTTTTGTATTAACGTCAACAATTTTTATCACTTCATCAATTGCATCGAATTTTCCTGTACAAAGTTTAACACAATATTGAACCTAAAATATTAACAATATTTTTAATAAAACTATTTGAAAAAATTAAAGATGTATTGAATGTAAAGAATGTCTTGAAAAAAATTGTTAAATTCAATACCCAACATTTTAACAAGTTATTCCTCATAGACGAAGCTTTGATGTGTGTGGTGAAAAAATTAGGAGTACGAGGCAACGTGTCAGTTTCAATTTTCCATAACTTAAAGAATTTTCGTCATTTTAATTTCTCTAATTTTTTGTATTAACGTCAACAACTTTTATCACTTCATCAATTGCATCGAATTTTCCTGTACAAAGTTTAACGCAATATTGAAGCTAAAATATTAACAATATTTTTAATAAAACTATTTGAAAAAATTAAAGATGTATTGAATGTAAAGAATGTCTTGAAAAAAATTGTTAAATTCAATACACAACATTTTAACAAGTTATTCCTCATAGACGAAGCTTTGATGTGTGTGGTGAAAAAATTGGGAGTACGAGGCAACGTGTCAGTTTCAATTTTCCATAACTTAAAGAATTTTCGTCATTTTAATTTCTCTAATTTTTTGTATTAACGTCAACAACTTTTATCACTTCATCAATTGCATCGAATTTTCCTGTACAAAGTTTAACGCAATATTGAAGCTAAAATATTAACAATATTTTTAATAAAACTATTTGAAAAAATTAAAGATTTATTGAATGTAAAGAATGTCTTGAAAAAAATTGTTAAATTCAATACACAACATTTTAACAAGTTATTCCTCATAGACGAAGCTTTGATGTGTGTGGTGAAAAAATTGGGAGTACGAGGCAACGTGTCAGTTTCAATTTTCCATAACTTAAAGAATTTTCGTCATTTTAATTTCTCTAATTTTTTGTATTAACGTCAACAACTTTTATCACTTCATCAATTGCATCGAATTTTCCTGTACAAAGTTTAACGCAATATTGAAGCTAAAATATTAACAATATTTTTAATAAAACTATTTGAAAAAATTAAAGATGTATTGAATGTAAAGAATGTCTTGAAAAAAATTGTTAAATTCAATACACAACATTTTAACATGTTATTCCTCATAGACGAAGCTTTGATGTGTGTGGTGAAAAAATTAGGAGTACGAGGCAACGTGTCAGTTTCAATTTTCCATAACTTAAAGAATTTTCGTCATTTTAATTTCTCTAATTTTTTGTATTAACGTCAACAATTTTTATCACTTCATCAATTGCATCGAATTTTCCTGTACAAAGTTTAACACAATATTGAACCTAAAATATTAACAATATTTTTAATAAAACTATTTGAAAAAATTAAAGATGTATTGAATGTAAAGAATGTCTTGAAAAAAATTGTTAAATTCAATACCCAACATTTTAACAAGTTATTCCTCATAGACGAAGCTTTGATGTGTGTGGTGAAAAAATTAGGAGTACGAGGCAACGTGTCAGTTTCAATTTTCCATAACTTAAAGAATTTTCGTCATTTTAATTTCTCTAATTTTTTGTATTAACGTCAACAATTTTTATCACTTCATCAATTGCATCGAATTTTCCTGTACAAAGTTTAACACAATATTGAACCTAAAATATTAACAATATTTTTAATAAAACTATTTGAAAAAATTAAAGATGTATTGAATGTAAAGAATGTCTTGAAAAAAATTGTTAAATTCAATACACAACATTTTAACAAGTTATTCCTCATAGACGAAGCTTTGATGTGTGTGGTGAAAAAATTAGGAGTACGAGGCAACGTGTCAGTTTCAATTTTCCATAACTTAAAGAATTTTCGTCATTTTAATTTCTCTAATTTTTTGTATTAACGTCAACAATTTTTATCACTTCATCAATTGCATCGAATTTTCCTGTACAAAGTTTAACACAATATTGAAGGTAAAATATTGACAATACTTTTAATAAAACTATTTGAAAAAATTAAAGATTTATTGAATGTAAAGAATGTCTTGAAAAAAATTGTTAAATTCAATACACAACACTTTAACAAGTTATTCCTCATAGACGGAGCTTTGATGTGTGTGGTGAAAAAATTAGGAGTACGAGGCAACGTGTCAGTTTCAATTTTCCATAACTTAAAGAATTTTCGTCATTTTAATTTCTCTAATTTTTTGTATTAACGTCAACAATTTTCATCACTTCATCGATTGCGTCGAATTTTCCTGTACAAAATCCAACACAATATTGAAACTAGTTCAAAGGTTTTATAACGAAAATCAAATTGTCAAAAACAAAAATGGTAAACGCTCGTAAATATTATCGAAAAATAAAAATAAAAGGCCACAAACTTCGGTCTCATCATCAGCTATCGATATAACAATTTAATAATAATCAGCACATCGTACGATTGAACGTACCACGTAGAGTTTCTCGTTTTACAGGTACCCGCATAACATTTTGTTTTCCCCTCCCACACAACAACTCGTTATTTGGATATAATTATAATTATAGTCGTTAATTTTTATCGCAAAAAAAAAATCAAAGACTCTCGGGATTCTCGCGATTCGTCCCATCTTCATAAGTCAGGGTGCTCGGCTGGGTTCGTTAAACCGGGTTCGCGCTTGGAATGAGAGAACTGATTATGCACTACACGTATATGCCATGAAAATATATAGGAAACACAACACGCTCGCGTTGATGGAGAAATTACTTATTTCCAGCGTGCGTAACCCGAACACACCGGTCGCGGTGTAACAGAGGTTTAGCCGCAACTCATTGGGCTCATCGTCGTCGACGACGACGACGACCACGATGAAATAGGCAGTAGGTCATTTCGCTCGAACTCTCGCACTATAACCGTTGCAATTTTACCTCTACCGGTGGTTCGCAAGAGAAATGTGCTTATTATTGCTTATGCATGCTTGTGTGCGAGTCTGTGAGTCTGTAGATTAGCAGCAAACTTTCGTGTTCGCGTCCATATGTACCAATGATGCAGGGGTATCGGGTTGCGTAACGACCACCATATTGAGTACCAAACGACAATCACGAGAGGGGTGTATTCACGTTTATTGTGCGAAAGTAAAAAAGTATTGGGGAGAATCGTAGTTAAAAGGAATTCGTTATTTTCGATTTTTCAAAAGCGCATAATTAAAGTATTATAATACAGAATTGTTGAGGGGTTTGGCCACGGTAGCGGATATAAAATCATGTACACATTTAACAATTTTTTTTTGTATTAAAAAGTGATTTATTTATAAAACTAATTGCACATTTATTGTGTATAAATATCAAGCTAATCAAAAATATATTTTTTTTTGCCATAAAAAATGGCCGACTACTGCTATTTGCTTTTGTCTTTTTTTTTTTGAGGGACTCCGCGGCCTGACATTTGGCGTCCACAATGTTTGACCGAGAAGAAAGAAAAAATTTCTCGTTAATCTACCCCAGAATACCTATAGAGAAGTACGTACGGAATTTTAAAAATACTGTTTTATTCGAATATTGTAGGCGTAGGGGAACTTGAAGGATGAATTTCCAGTGAAAAATTTCGTATGAAACTGCTCATAAAATGGAAAGTTTTTAATTAAACAGAAATTCCGTAGGTACTTCTCTAGGTATTCTCATGTAGATTAACGAGAATTTTTGTTTTTCGTTCTGGGTCAAAAATTGTGGATGCCAAATGTCACGCCGCGGAGCGCCACAAAAAAAAAGATACCAGAAGCAAATAGCAGTAGTCGGCCATTTTGCATAACAAAAAAAATATTTTTTATTAGCTTGATATTTATACTAAATAGATGTGTAATTAGTTTTATAATTAAATCACTTTTTCATACAAAAAAAAAAAAACTTTTTAAACGTGCACATGATTTTTTACCCGCTACCGTGGCCATAGCCCCTAATCCTTTCTTGAAGAGATCAATTTTATGTCAAATATCTCTTATTTTTTTCCAATAGTTAGACATCGTATCGAAATTTTCAATACGACGTTTTTCTTCGGCAATTTGAAAAGGATCGTCGTCGTCACAGCATTTGAATGAATTTTCGACAACAAAACCCTTTTGTCGTCCAAGACGAGAAAAAAAAGAAACGGAAATGGAAAAAAATCTTCTGAAATCTCTTGCATACTCGCGTAAATATACACCTGTCTCTCTTCGCCGGTAAAAAAAAAGACTTTTGCTAATGATCGACTGTCAATGACTTCCACGATGAAAAAAAAATTCTCTTTCTACCGTAAGAGAATTGTTTTTTTTTCTCGCATCCCTTATTCGCTCCTCTAACGAACGCTCGAATAGTGTCTGCCGAATTATCTACAATTATAACAACGAGGCATCATTATTGCCCGGTAAATTGACCAAACTCGTTTTCTCGTTCGGGACAAATAATAATAACAAAATTGTACAAATATCTTAGGAGATACAATTTTTGTCATTTTTGGAGCAAGTTGAGATGGCAACGTGAAACCAGCTCTTTTTTTTCATTGTGTCTCTGTTCTGTATTATGCCCATTTGCTAGATAAGTTTGCTTTGTCAGTAAGAAGTTTCTCGGTGCATTTTCGTGCCAAAGTTTATCACCTTGCCGTCGCAGAAGCGTCGCGATTTTTTTTAAGGTTTTGTTTTTTTACTTCATTTCTTTTTGAAGTCTCGTCACAGCTGGTCGGTCATTATTTTCAATCCTGAATTGTATATCTCGCGAAATAACGAGTAGCCCGATATGGAGAATTGGTGGCAACCGGAAATTCGACAATTTTGCGAAATTTACGCCTCGTCGAAAAATAAAAAAACCTAATTTACGGACGATTTCTAAAATATCCATGAAAATGTCAGGAATATAAAGAAAAAAACATTGCTATTTATATTTTGTAAAACGAGTATTTAAATTACATTGCGTGAGACGCCGAGTAATTTGATGGAAAAATTATCAGTATGACGAACGGTCAATTCAATTTTTTCACAACAGAACTGCAACGTTCGAGTGAAAACAATATTTAGTATTTTTTATTTTTTTCATGAAATGAAAATGAAATACTCATTCTCGCTTAAAATAATTCAACATATTTTGTCAAATGATCATATCACATTTTTTTTTACTCAGAAATTATACTCATCACCGTTGGTTTTTATAATTTTAATAATTTTAATAATTTTAATAATTTTAATAATTTTTATAATTTTTATAATTTTAATAATTTTTATAATTTTTATAATTTTTATAATTTTTATAATTTTTATAATTTTTATAATTTTTATAATTTTCATAATTTTTATAATTTTTATAATTTTTATAATTTTTATAATATGTATAATTTTTAATAAATTTTTGTTATTACAACGACACGAAAGTACACTGCTGAATGATGCGAGTGGACTTTTTTTTTCTCTATAATTACAAGATTTTTTTTTCCAAGTATAATTAAAGCATAACGAATCTTAAATTTAAAAAAAATGGTGTATACGCTCCGGTGACTTTAGTGAACGGTTGACGTAGACTGATTTGGATTTTGGGACGGAAATTCTCACATTTATACGTGAGAAGTGATGCGAGAATTTATATAGAACGATACCGAGATTCCGTTGCCCCGACGCACGTGCTCGCCGACGTTCTAGCCGTGTGCGTGCTCCAATTCGATTGTCGGGAGCGCAAAACTTGTCGAGTAAACTCGATCTCATTTCTTCGTGGTTTTGTTCGCTCGATGGCGCCCCGCGCAATCTTATCAAACTCACTGTTACGATATATACTAACGTCCAACACCAATGTTTTCTGCGTTTCGATTAATTTATTTAGTTTCGAAAATGAAAAAAATAAAATAAAAAACTGTCGTACATACCAGGTTTAAATTATTTTCCAATGTCCACGATTCAATTGATCAATCTTCCTGAACGATGAAAAAATAAAAGAATCCAAAGGTTCACAAAAAAAAATTAATTAACAAATTATCAAGTCAATTCATTGTTTTCTGAATTTTGCCATTCGCGTTATTAATCCAAAGACAATAAATTCAATAATTTTTCTAGCTGAACGAATTCGTTTTTCTTTTTTCTTTCTTTTTTCCTAATTAACTTCAAAAAATTCTTATTAATAAACGAATCGAGTGGCGTCACCGAAACGCCGCACACGCACGGTGTCGCAGTGACAACTGAACGTGTGCTGCCTATGTTCGAGCTCTAGCCACCATCGGTATGAGACTGAAGAGAGCGTGTGAGAGAGACAAACGAGACCTCACCAAAGTATAAAACAGTCTGTTTCACTTCAAACCTCTCTTGCGTATATTATAGCCGACCGAGTGAAGTATCCCCTGTATACTCGAGAGACGATTTCCGTTGCAGGGAACCTCAAACGTCGGCCCTGAAGAGACAGGTGGGCGACAGCCGCGTGTCGATGAGGTACGTGTGTTCTCGAAAAAGAGGGGAAAACGAAGAAAAGAAGAAGAAGAAAAATAAAAAAAATGCATCTCGTAAGACGATAAATGACAAAATAAACAGTACTGTACATCCGCAAAATGCATTCCACCTGTAAATTACATAAATTTAATTAAGGGGGGAAATAGGGTTAGGACAGCGTTTTCTCAATGATGTTCATGAATTTTTTTATGGTATAAAAAATGAATATAATTTATTGAAACTTTGAGAATATTTTATACATATATTTAAGTATATACTATAAAATTTTTGAAGAATTTCCTCGAAAAACACCGAAGATATTAGCGACCCCATATCGTAGGTCACAATCAGACTCAGCATTTTGCGTACATTCTGGAAGCCGCAATTTTCATCTGAAATCAAACGAGGTTGGAATTTACTTTTATTATATGTCTCTCTTCTATATGAACCTAAATGCTATCGAAAAAATAGAAAATTGAATTTTTTACAGGGGTCAAAACAAAAAAGCATGATTCTTTGCCATTTTTTACAATTTTATTTGCGAAAAAAAAATTATTTTAAATAATGATAATATTCCGATTTTAGGTTCATATAGAGCGCAATACTATGAAGAAAGTAACTGCCAATTTTCAAAACGATTGGTTGGAAACTTTTCAAACTAGCGTGTACGCAAGTTAAAAAAATGTCGTTTTCAGAGAAACGCGTTTGAAAAAACGCAAAATGCTGAGTCTGATTGTGACCTGCAATATGGGGTCGCTAATATCTTCGGTGTTTTTCAAGGAAATTCTTCAAAAATTGTATAGTATAGTATGTACTTAAATATATGTATAAAATATTCTCAAAGTTTCAATAAATTATATTCATTTTTTATACTATAAAAAAATTCATGAAAATCATTGAGAAAACGCTGTCCTAACCCTATTTTCCCCCTTAATGGCTTATAACAATAGAACGAGTCGGAATTTTCATTTAAAATTTTGGGAACATATTCTTCAATAGTTTTACTAACAATTTATGAAATTGAAAAAAATCGATTTTTTGAACCATCTAACCCTATTTCCCCCCTTAAAATTGCATTCTCGTTACATCGCTAATTAATTCATTAATAATATCAAATTTATTATAATTAATTTTTAACGTCAAGTTCAAGATCATTAAGATTTTCAATTGTATGAAAAGAAAAGAAAAAGGAAAATTGCTGATTCAACAGGATAAAACGTACGTTAATAAAGGCCGGAACGTACCACCTGTAGATTGTATGAAATTGCAATCCTCACTGCCAATTATTTCCTTAATTAAACGGTCAAAATCATGAATTAATGTTTTTTTTTTTTTTAATTTATTACATCTTTCTCAATTACGTCTTCAGATAGTACGAGAAAAAGAAAGGGTACTGTAATCGCGTGACACGATACAATGTACGATAAAGTGCAGCGAAGCGTTATTCCACTTGTGGAATACGTATTTAAAAAATTGCATATCCTATCTCGCGGTAGTTAATTAACGAATTAATTGAACAACTAATCAAAACATTTTCCATACTGAATTAATACTCGATTTTATCGCGGTATCTCAAGGCCGTCAAGATTTTTATCTCGCTTGAAAAATGTGGAGCACAACCTTTTCTCCCCATTTAATTCCCACACCGAGTGCACACGCCCGTAGTACGGGGATATAATATGTATAGTTAATTATTTCATTAATGAAAACTGAGAACCTCTGACCACCTCGATTACTTTCACATCGTCAGGCGGATTCAAAACGCGAGGTTGCGAGCCACACCGATCGAGGAAAGGTAATCAAAAGCGGTCGTTGTATATGGGTGGTGGTTTTGTTAAGGGGGGAAATAGGGTTAGGACAGCGTTTTCTCAATGATTTTCATGAATTTTTTTATAGTATAAAAACTGAATATAATTCATTGAAACTTCGAGAATATTTTATACATATATTTAAGTATATACTATAAAATTTGTATACATATATCTAAGTATATACTATAAAATATTAGCGACCCCATATTGCAGGTCACAATCAGACTCAGCATTTTGCGTACATTCTGGAAGCCGCAATTTTCATCTGAAATCAAACGAGGTTGGAATTTACTTTTATTATATGTCTCTCTTCTACATGAACCTAAATGCTATCAAAAAAATAGAAAATTGAATTTTTTACATGGGTCAAAACAAAAAAGCATGATTTTTTGCCATTTTTTCCAACTTTATTTGCAAAAAAAAAAATTATTTAAAATAATGACAATATTCCGATTTTAGGTTCATATAGAGCGCAATACTATGAAGAAAGTAACTGCCAATTTTCAAAACGATTGGTTGAAAACTTTTCACATTAGCGTGTACGCAAGTTAAAAAAAAGTCGCTTTCAGAAAAACGCGTTTGAAAAAATGGTACCAAGAAAAACAAGCAATATGGGGTCGCTAATATTTTATAGTATATACTTAAATATATGTATAAAATATTGTCAAAGTTTCAATAAATTATATTCATTTTTTATACTATTAAAAAATTCATGAAAATCATTGAGAAAACGCTGTCCCAACCCTATTTCCTCGCTTAATGGCTTATAACAATAGAACGAGTCGGAATTTTCATTTAAAATTTTGGGAAGATATTTTTCAATAGTTTTACTAACAATTTATGAAATTAAAAAAAAATCAATTTTTTGAACCGTCTAACCCTATTTCCTCCCTTAACAGAGGGGGATTAGAGGCTGTCGTCCCGTGTGAAGGCTCTTTTTTTACGCTTTTTTAGGGAATTTTTTTGCCGAACTGAATAAAGATACAAATGCGAAATTTTTATCACATATTGATTCACACTTTGAGCACACTTTACAATTTTTTCAGCGCGAAATCGTCGCTCATTGCTGAGGTACACGGCAACTTAGCCAGTCATTTACAAAAAACGGTTACCACGATTGCGGGCGTTCTGCTTATCCGAAACAAAAAAATCAAACGGCATCTTAATCTGTGAAGTTTCAACTAGTCTTGGAACTAGGATTATCAAAAAATATTGTAAACTTCATTTTTGGTAACTTGCCGAACTGTTATCGTCAATTTAGATTTATTCTTTCACGACTTCTTCGGCATGACAAAAGAAACTTTTCAATATTTTTTTGATAATCCTAGTTTCAAGACTAGTTGAAACTTCACAGATTAAAATGCCGTTTGATTTTTTTTCTTACGGATAAGCAGAACGCCCGCAATAGTGGTAAGCGTTTTTTGAAAATGAGTGGCTAAGTCGTCGTGTACCTCAGCAATGAGCAACGATTTCAGGCTGAAAAAATTGTAAAGTGTGCTCAAAATGTTGCATCTTTATTTAGTTTGTCAAAAAAAATTCTCATAAAAAGCGTAAAAAAAGAGCCTTAACACGGAATGACGCCGTTAAGGGGGCTTTGAGGGAGTCATCCCGTTTCTCTATTTTTCTTTTCATCGAATGACGAGTGAAAACGTGAGAGGGACTTTTCCCTTTCGATAATACCAACTTCGCGTTTACCTTGAAAAATTCTTTGCGGTTTCACTCGTAAGTCCTTCGACATTTGCACTTCTCTTTGTTTTTTGTCTCTCAAGGGGCCCACTCCGCACGATTGAATGTCGCAAAAAACGCGCTACATCTTATTACGCGGAAAATTAAACTCCTGGGAGAAATCCTAAACGCGAGATTGTTCGGAATTGTTTACTGGTCATGTAAAAAAAACGTTCAATGGGTATATACAAAATTGTAAGAGTGCTAGTATTTTTAATATTTAACAAATTAAATTCAATGTGATTTTTTTTTTTTTTTTGCTAAGTTGTAATTTATCCCGGGGCACCCCTTAAAGGTTTTTTCAATTCTACGTGTCTTTATCACGTCGTTTCATTCAATCGTCCCTTTATTCTTTGATATTCTCACTAGAGCGCCCACTCAATAAACCTCCGCGCTCATCCATTTCCGATCTCAAAGGATATATCATTATTATTATTATTATAGAATTTACTGTATATAGTACGTTTCATGGCAAATCAATCTGAGTGTAAATTTCGTTATAGGGAATTTGGCCATGGAATTTTTTTTTTTACATTTTTATTAAGATTTTTGTCTCAACCATTGTTTACGATACAAGTCTCCAAAAACTGCCAATGTAAGAAAATCATGGAATTTTACGTGAAACAGCCCGTGTGCAGTTTAATACATAAATTATTCTGAATTTTTTTTCCAAACATCAAACACAAGCCAAGCTTGAATGATTTTTCTTAGAAAATCCAATGACGTAATTCAACGATACTACTACTCACACGTTTTTTTACAATTTCGATCGCGGATTAAGTTGGCTGTGTTTTTTTGTAATAAAGAAAAAACTAGGAATCTCGACTTACGGGGATTTACCGATGAACCGTATAGTGTGCTCTCTTGGAAGAGCTCAACCGCAGCCAGGCAAAATAACCGGTCTCGTACGAAATTATATAGGGAAGGACTCGTTGGTGGAACGAGGAAGCTTCGTCGATCGTGTGGACCTATCTCGTTCTCGTACAAAACGAATTTGGCGGAAGATGTATTCCTCGGGTAATATTTACGTCATTGATCATTTGAAATTAAGTTTTTTTTTTGCGTACCTATTCCATCACTTCCTTAACGGTCTATCACGCATTGAGGCAATGATGATACATTGGAAAAAACGAAATACTTCTTTTCTGCAACTTACGAATTAACTTTGTGAACGAGATACGTTAAGGTAGGTAGTCTGGTAAATTGAGCCCATTTTCATGTCTTTTTTGGAGGGCGTTTTTTTGTAGGAAAATAAAAATGAATCGTTTTGGATATTTAGGATATTTTTATTTACACATTAAAGATACAAAAAAAAAAATGTTTGAAAAAATTTAATAGTTTATTATAATTATTATTATTGATCGAAGTTGGCACCTCGAAAAAAAAAGCGCGTGGGTGGCCCCGGTGATTTTGGCTCTTGATGTTATCTGAAATCAAAAATTCTTCATAATTCTTAATCTATAGACATGTCATTCTGGTCGGAACTACTGAAGTTAAATTTCATGGATAAATAAGAAAATGGCGGACTTTGGAAAAAAAAAGTCCTTTTATTTTAGCAAAGAAGGAGTTGTAAAATAAAAAGTTAGGGGTGAAAAAATTTCTCGGTAGTTCCGACGAGAACTATAAGTGTGTAGAGTAGCGTGTTAAAATTTAAAAGCAATCGGTTCGGTAGAAAAAAAGTTAGGACCCGGGCTGACCAGAAAAACACTGTTTTGAGAAAAGCGCGTTTAAAATTCAACAACAGATTTTCATAAGTAAACTTATACTTACGTTAATCGTCTATGCCTGGAGCGTATAATATGCCTTCATCCTCTTCATAGGCATCAATTTCCGCAACTTTGTCCACTCTGCGACTCTTTCGGGCTTCTTTCGATTTTTTTAAGCCAAGTTACCAGACTACTACCTCAAGGGATATGGCCACGGTAGCGGGTATAAAATCATGTGCACCTTGGACAAATTTTTTTTTGTATGAAAAAAAAATTCATTTATAAAACTAATTGCACATCTACTTAGTATGAATATCAAGCTAATAAAAAATATTTTTGTTTTGTTTTTTTTTCGTTATTCAAAATGACCGACTACTGCTATTTGCTTTTTGGTATTTTGTTTTTCCGGCCTGACATTTGGCATCCACAATTTTGGACTCAGAACAAAAAAAAAAAATTCTCCCTGATCTACATCAGAATACCTAGAGAAGTACGTACGGAATTTGAAAAATATTGTTTTGTTCGAATACTGTAGGCATTTGAACATAAAAGGTGAATTTCCAGTGAAAAATTTCCTATAAAACTGCTGATAAAATGGAAAATTCTTCATCAATCGAAAATTCCGTACGCACTTCTCTGCGAAATGCAATTTGAAAAATAATTTAAAAGTTTGAAATCAATCGGGTAAAAATTGTCAAAGTTATTTATCACGCGGCGCGTTACTTTATGACCGTGCCAGACGTAGGCTTACGTTATACGCTCAAAGTCGGTGAAAAAAAAAAAATACTAACTACTACTCAACTTAAATTATTTTTATAATGATAAAGCATCGTTTGAGCAAAAAAAAGGATCGATTTTTTGAAAATTCTGCCGTGGCCATAGCCCTTAAGAAAATATTATCTTCGAAATCTTAACATCAATTTTCGGCATAATTCCTAATAATCTCAATTTTTTAAATATTTTGCGATGAAAAATCATGTAAAAAATCTCAAATAAACGGACATTTGAAATACTTTATGTTAGAAAAAAAAATTGTACTGATTGCATTGCATTCTAATGCATTTTATTTCGTTCGAAAAGTTACAGCGCATAATCTCTCGCACCGTTCATGTGTGACATCAACGAAACAGACGCGGGACTCTCGAGTGAGCTGGCACTCAGGAATTCTAGGAGCGAACGCTAAGCTGAGAATTCGTATATGTATACCTATACAGCTGTTAAACAGAGGCCTCCTGACAACTATGAATGCTGGTTGCCGCATCCCTTGTTCGATACGCCGGCTGCTGTTTTAACTCCTATTCCCCGTTAAACACCCTTCAGGACTCGAAGGTATTTTTCGAAGACTCGCTCCACGACCCCCCCGAAAGATTCGAGACCCTATTGGAGTGAATGCCTTTTCTTATTGTCGAAGAAAGGCCTTTTTGTTCGGCTTACAACCCTCGAAAATTTCTAACCACGTTCCCGAAGGTTTTTTTGTTACTGCTGCCGTCGAACACGAATGGCAAAAATAATAACGGTTCAGTTCGCTAGAATATTATTTCCACGTGAAGTGAAAATTTATATTTAAATTTTGTATTATTAGCACTTTATCTCTATACCGTAATTGTTGATTTTCTGTTGTTTTAAGCATTTTCTACGAACACGACATTTTTTTAACTGTAAAAAATCATTTTAAATCTTTACACGACGATATTGCCGTCTTGTCGCTTGACTGAACAAAAAAAGTGGTCAGGATCTTGGGAATTTTAAGTACTTCCCGATGTTCGTCCTCTTTGGGAATTTTCCCCTCGTCTCTGAATTACTGGTTCGCCTGAATTTCCATCTTTTTTTCTTCTATTTAGTATTTTTCGTACGTCCTACCAAACATTCGACAATCTCGAGTGTTTGCCCCCTTAATAACGTGGGAGAAAAGCCCCGAGATTGGAATTTTGTGTTCTACAGCTTTATAATATTAAACTGAACGTTTTACCGGCAGATAAAGTAGTTTCTTTTGGCTGAAGGGTTGAAGATCGAGCAGTCTGAGATAATCGCGCTAATATATGTTCGGACACTAATTTTACTCGCTAATGAGACGCGTCTTTTACGTTGTACAGAGAACCCGTTTTCATACTCATCGTTTCTCGTGCATTAAATTTATCCTGCTTGAAACTTTGGGAAATGGTACTTATAACAAAAAATTAACTTAGGCTGAATGGTAATTGAAAATAAAGGGGAATTTCAAATTATTTATACACATTCTCTATTGCAACACTTCTATTCTAGGCTCACAGAAATTCATTTACTTGCTTAATTGCCTTTTTGCCAAATAATTTGAAAATACTGTCTCAATTCAACTCGGATTGTCGAGGCTATATTTTTTTCTACCTGCTATTTTTTTTTTTTTTTACGGAATCCAAGTAAAAAGGTAGCAAGGATTACCTGGCAGAGCTCTGTAAACTCGATAATTGAGAGAAAAAAGGCAACGAACTTATCGACGGAGAAAAGCGTCACACATGGCGTATAAATTACTTGCCTGTGAAAGGCTCACAGCACGTTTTCAAGAAGACGTAGAAAACCAGAAACACCGAGGAGCGTATAAAGGAAAAGAAAAGGAGGGAAAATGTGTGGTCGAATAACTTGGTAAATGTTCACAAAATTTTATCAAATATCATTATCATTAAGGTGAAAATACAATTTTATCGAGATTTTCGTTTGTTGTCTCTTGCTTGTATGAATTTCAGTTACTTGGCTCCGGAAGATCTCAGCTGTTGCTGTAAATACAGGGATGTCACGGGCAAGGAATCTGAGGTGTCGTGGGTGCCCGAAAAATTTCAAAATCTTCAATACGTTCCTTCTTACAATATGGGGCCCAGAGATACGTTAGCTTGCATTGTCGCTGGATCACATTTTAATGATTATTCAGAGAGAATTTTGTGTCCCATGATGTGGGGAATGATACCACCCTGGCACAAGGTATCGTTTTATCGACAAAACAAAAATAATAAACGAAAACAAAGGATAAGAGAAAGATTAAAAAAAAAAAGAAAGATTCCAGGTTTTAAATGATTTTTTAAGAAATTACAATTTTTTTTCTCGTCTGCGATTATATTCATAATTGCGATAATTTTTATTTTCTACAGGGAGAGTACAAAAAACATAATGCATCCACTCACAATGGTAGATTGGAGAATGTGCATAGTTCCAAGCTTTATGGAAAGCCACTCAATCAGGGAAAACGATGTGCGATCGTGATAAATGGATTTTACGAATGGCAAACTGATAAACAATCGGGAAAAAAACAACCGTATTACATGTACAAAAAGACATCCGACGACACTGCCATGCAGCAACAGGTTTTAACTTTGGCTGGACTGTTTGACAAGTGGACCAGTGAGGAGGTCTCTTTTTTAAAAAAATTATTGTCAGTCATTTAACTATCAAGGAGTGATTTCAAGCATTTTCAATATTTTTCAGTAGAGTCACACCATATTGTACTTCAAAAGTTTCTAGGTCATCCATCTTAACCAATTTCATAAATACATCACCTTCAGAAATGTTGAGAATGTTTATTTGGGATTGTTTATTTTTTACACAGCTTGTTAAAAGCAAGCTGTAAAAATTGGGAAATTATCTTCGCACAATCGGTCTGCAAGCGAAAGAGAAAAAACTTTTTGACTAAAAAAAATTATTTACATACTACTTGAAATTAAATGACATAAAAAAATTGTGTGTCAATGAATATTTTCAATTGTTCACAGGGTGAGGAAATTTACAGCTGTACCATCGTAACAACAGCCGCTAACGACGTTCTGTCCTGGTTGCATCATCGTGCACCAGTTGTTCTTGAACAGGACAAAGACGTTCAGGTACACGCAATTTCAATATCAAATATTAGTCTACTATTTCAAAGAAAATTTCAAGTTAGCATTGTCTCGGGGATTTTTTTTTTTTTTTTTGTAGGATTGGTTAAACTGCAAGAACATCTCGGTTGACAAAGCTCTCGCTGAATTGCGAAGCACGAATTTATCAGCGAATGCCTTGCAGTGGCATCCAGTTGCGAGTACAGTAAACAACGTTAGAAACAAAGACAAGAGTTGCATCGAACCGGTGGTCATTGTGTAATGTATCTTCGAGCAAATTTTTAAATCATATACATAAATCGTTCTAAACATCGCTAATACTATTAAATATTGCAGCAAGAAGAAAAAAGCCCCGAGTGGTTTAATGTCATCGTGGTTGAAGACGGGATCTATGAAAAGCACTAATAAAAGGAAGTCCAGCGAGATTGAGGATGGGGATTCGGAATCAGGAGAACCGACGATAAAGGCATTGAGAAAAGATTAAACTTCGAAGAGAATAATGGATTCAAATAATTTTATCACTGATATATGGTACAATCATTAATATTTATAAAATTTATCGCCCGAAACAAACAAATATTTATAATAAAACATAATTTATAAACGATTGCGATCAATAGCAATACCAGTGATTATTATTAGAGCGCGGACAAAGAAATATATCTACATTACCGACAGAGAGGAGTCCGGCGGGAGGATGTCAAAGTCCCGACAGTCAAACTCCCCCGACACGGCCTATCGCGCATGTACCGACTGTTTTTGGTACGTGTACAGCCGCGAGATGGCAATAACGGTTAAAGCGCAAACACATCGCGGTTAGGCAATGAACGTAGTTCCAAGTGTTGGGGTTCTCAATAAAACCGAGGGACGTGACTGACTAGCAAATTATTTAATCAAATAATACACGTGGGTTCCTCTTAGCTCTATCGGAGCGAGAAAAAGTTGAATAACATAAACAACTGTTTTTGGTTGAATTTCTTATAAACAATTTGTTAACAAAACCAAGAATTAATAGTATTATAATTATTGCCGTTAATTGTTTAATGAGCAAATGGTAAATGAATGAATAAATTGTCCAAATAAATTGAAATAATTGTTTTTATTGTCGTTGTTATTAATATTAATACATTTCGTCGCAAAGATTTGACCGGATAATACACGTGGGTTACTTTTGGCTATAGCGGACCGTGAAAAAGTTGAATATCATATAGAAGTGTTGTTGGTTGAATTTCTTATAAACAATTTATTAACAAAATCAGGAATAATTACTATTACGATTATTGTTGGGTTTCGTTTAATGAACGAATGGCGAATGGATAGATAAACTGTCCAAATAAATTGAAATGATTGTTTTTATTGTCGTTGTTTTTATTATTAGGTAAAAAAAAGTTAATTTTTGTGTAATCATCTAAAAATCTTCAGGGAACAGAGGTACAAATTTTTAAACGAAACCCAACAATAATCATAATACTATTTATTCCTTTTTTTTTTTCGTTTTCTTAATAAATTGTTTATAAGAAATTCAACCAACAACAGTTGTTTATGTTATTCAACTTTTTCTCGCTCCGATATAGTCAAAAGGAACCCACGTGTATTATTTGATTAAATAATTTGCTAGTCAGTCACGTCCCTCGGTTTTATTGAGAACCCCAACACTTGGAACTACGTTCATTGCCTAACCGCGATGTGTTTGCGCTTTAACCATTATTGCCATCTCGCGGCTGTACACGTACCAAAAACAGTCGGTACACGCGCGATAGGCCGTGTCGGGGGGGAGTTTGACTGTCGGGGGATTTTGACTGTCGGGACTTTGACATCCTCCCAGTCCGGCGTTACCAGCGGTCGGTAAGGCAAAAAGCTATTCATAATCGATTAATCGAGCAGTAAGAAACAATCGACGAAGGACGATATCGATTGTGATGTGACAAAAAATTAATCGAGTTTTCAACAATCGAGTGTAGCATCGCCCCATCATTAATCCACCACGTTCAGTGAGGCCCGTGACTGTGCTTTAGAGTGCACGGGGTTGCGCGTTTCGTTTCGGCGATCGGCTGGTGTGCGAGAGGCCACAAGATCAACGTGCTGAGAAACGCGACATAGAAAGGAAAGAAAAACGAACCCGAAGAAACGAGAAGAAAACAAAATATATATACAGTTCGTGGCGGTGTTTCGGTACTTTTCGGTGGACAGGGTGCTGGTTGAACACTGTTTTTTTTTTTTCTTCTTTCCTCGTCGATTCCAAAGATTTACCATTTTGTCGTAAAACTCGTGAGTGTTACGTCGAGGCAACGTGGATGGCAAACGACGACGTCCACCGGCCAGTCGAGACCTGAGGTGTTGGCTCTCGCGAGTGCCAGAGAAAATTTATCACGCTCTCTCTCTCTCTTTCTCTCTCCCGCGCGTTTATTACGTTTGTACGAAAAACATTGACATTTTCACGCCGGGTAGCGCAAGGAGACAATTTTTTTTTTTTTTTTTTTTTTTTTTTTTCAAATCCCCTCTTTCTCTATCTCTCTCTCTCTCTCGATCGTCCGTGAACGTGAGTGCTAACCGTAGTTGAGACAAAAAAAAAAAACAAAAACGGAAGAATTGGTCG
Source organism: Oxytorus armatus (assembly GCA_958009045.1). Classification (NCBI taxonomy): domain Eukaryota; kingdom Metazoa; phylum Arthropoda; class Insecta; order Hymenoptera; family Ichneumonidae; genus Oxytorus; species Oxytorus armatus. Next base: position 4,618,099 of record OY253753.1, read on the forward strand.
GAGAGAGAGAGGGAGAGACAGGTCGACGACGACGAATTGTGTTCGAACGAGCAGAATGACTAGCGAGACGCAAGAGCCCGCGGTCAGCAACGTGGAGACCGAATATCTGGAAATCAATTCTAAAGGTGCATGGGCCATTCTATTTCAGGTAAAAGAACAAAAAAAAAAAAAAAAAAACGAAAATTTGTTATCATTTCACTGGTTTGTCTCTGGTTTTGTTGTTGTTGTTTAAATACAATTCTCATTATAATGCCTTCAAAGCGTTTAACGTTAAGGGAATTTCGACGAACTTGCGTTTGTTTTTGCGTCTCGTTTATTCCAACTAATCTCTTCGACAAAACCTCGTTCATTCCTACGCACAGATTTCTCAGGAAAGACTGCACTCGCTCCCAAACGACGTTTCTCTCCCTCTCTCTCACTCTCTTTCTCTTTCTCTTTTTCTCTCTCTCTCTCGGCGTCCACTCACTTTTTCGGAGCACGTCGTGCGCTCACTACCACTATGCTCGTTATATTCTCCACTGTTGCATATGTCCAGTGTGTCCCTTTTACAACCGCACACCAGTACCCGCTACCGGTTGGTAGGGAAAAAGAAAAAAAACGAATGAACTTTGATAAAGAATTTATGAACTTTGTTCGTTTTTTTTTTTTTTTTTTTTTTTTAATGAGATATATAACTATAATGAAGGAATTCAACTTGACGATTTGAAAGTTGTATATGGTACTTTTGTCGTGGGCAAAGTTTCAAGAAATCTTGATATTTTCGTTTGTCAAATTGTAGTTATTGTTTGTCAAATTTAAGGTAGTAGTCCGGTAACTTAAGCCGATTTTCATGTCTTTTTTGGAGGGCGTTTTTTTTGTAGGAAAATAAAAATGAATCGTTTTGAATGTTTAGGATGTTTTTATTTACATATTAAAGATACGAAAAAAAATTTGTTTGAACAAATTTTATAGTTTATTATTATTATTATTATTGATCGAAGTTGGCACCTCGAAAAAAAAGCGCGTGGGTGGCCCCGGTGATTTTGGCTCTTGATGTTATCTGAAATCAAAAATTCTTGATGATTCTTAATCTATAGACATACATGTCATTCTGGTCGGAACTATTGAAGTTAAATTTCATGGATAAATAACAAAATGGCGGACTTTGGAAAAAAAAGTCCTTTTATTTTAGCAAAGAAGGGGTTGTAAAATAAAAAGAAATTAAGGGACATTTTTTTGGCATTAATATGCCAAAAAAATGTCCCTTAAATTTCAACTAAAACGACCACTCAATAATAAATAAAAATAAAATAATAAACAGAAATTAAGGGACATTTTTTTGGCATTAATATGCCAAAAAAATGTCCCTTTAATTTCAACTAAAACGACTACTCAATAATTACAAAACAGTGGCAAATATTTGCTACTGTTTTGTAATTATTGAGTGGTCGTTTTAGTTGAAATTTTTCAACTGTAATAATCACGATTTTTTGAATCAAGGAATTGTCAATTCTCGCACACCAGTATCCGCTACCGGTTGGTAGGGAAAGAGAAAAAAACGAACGAACTTTGATAAAGAATTTATGAACTTTGTTCTTTTTTTTTATTTTTTTAATGAGATATATAACTGTAATGAAGGAATTCAACTTGACGATTTGAAAGTTGTATGTGGTACTTTTGTCGTGGGCAAAGTTTCAAAAAATCTTGATATTCTTGTTGGTCAAATTGTAGTTATTGTTTGTCAAATTTAAGGGACATTTTTTTGGCATTAATATGCCAAAAAAATGTCCCTCAAAATTTAAACTAAAACGACCACTCAATAATTACAAAACAGTGGGAAATATTTGCTACTGTTTTGTAATTATTGAGTGGTCGTTTTAGTTGAATTTTTTTAACTGTAATAATCACGATTTTTTTAATCAAGGAATTGTCAATTCTCGCACACCAGTATCCGCTACCGGTTGGTAGGGAAAAAGAAAAAAACGAACGAACTTTGATAAAGAATTTATGAACTTTGTTCTTTTTTTTAAAATGTTTTTAATGAGATATATAACTATAATGAAGGAATTCAACTTGACGATTTGAAAGTTGTATGTGGTACTTTTGTCGTGGGCAAAGTTTCGAAAAATCTTGATATTCTTGTTGGTCAAATTGTAGTTATTGTTTGTCAAATTTAAGGGACATTTTTTTGGCATTAATATGCCAAAAAAATGTCCCTCAAAATTTAAACTAAAATGACCACTCAATAATTACAAAACAGTGGCAAATATTTGCTACTGTTTTGTAATTATTGAGTGGTCGTTTTAGTTGAATTTTTTTAACTGTAATAATCACGATTTTTTTAATCAAGGAATTGTCAATTCTCGCACACCAGTATCCGCTACCGGTTGGTAGGGAAAAAGAAAAAAACGAACGAACTTTGATAAAGAATTTATGAACTTTGTTCTTTTTTTTAAAATGTTTTTAATGAGATATATAACTATAATGAAGGAATTCAACTTGACGATTTGAAAGTTGTATGTGGTACTTTTGTCGTGGGCAAAGTTTCGAAAAATCTTGATATTCTTGTTGGTCAAATTGTAGTTATTGTTTGTCAAATTTAAGGGACATTTTTTTGGCATTAATATGCCAAAAAAATGTCCCTCAAAATTTAAACTAAAATGACCACTCAATAATTACAAAACAGTGGCAAATATTTGCTACTGTTTTGTAATTATTGAGTGGTCGTTTTAGTTGAAATTTTTTAACTGTAATAATCACGATTTTTTGAATCAAGGAATTGTCAATTCTCGCACACCAGTATCCGCTACTGGTTGGTAGGGAAAAAGAAAAAAACGAATGAACTTTGATAGGCAATTTATGAACTTTGTTTTTTTTTTTTTTTTTTTAATCAGATATATAACTATAATGAAGGAATTCAACTTGACGATTTGAAAGTTGTATGTGGTACTTTTGTCGTGGGCAAAGTTTCAAAAAATCTTGATATTCTCGTTTGTCAAATTGTAGTTATTGTTTGTCAAATTTAAGGCACATTTTTTTGGAGACATATTAATGCCAAAAAAATGTCCCTTAAAATTCAACTAAAACGACCACTCAATAATTACAAAACAGTGGCAAATATTTGCTACTGTTTTGTAATTGTTGAGTGGTAATTTTAGTTGAATTTTCCTAACTGTAATTTGTAATGTTGAATTTTTTAAACTGTAACTGTGTAAATCTTAATCGAGAAATAAAAAGTTAAGAGTCATTTTTTGGCCAATTGTTACCACCGTTTTGTAATTATTGAGTGAACATTTTATTTGTATTTTTTTAACGGTATTAATCACGGTTTTTTTAAAAATCAAGGAATTGTCAATTCTTCACACCATTGTCAATTCTCGCACACCAGTACCACTACCGGTTGGTAGGGAAAAAGAAAAAACTAACGAACTTTGATAAAGAATTTATGAACTTTGTTCGTTTTTTTTATAACGAGATATATGACTATAATGAAGGAATTCAAGTTGACGATTTGAAAGTTGTATATTGATAATCGTGTTTCGGCAAATGTGGTACTTTTGTCGTGGGCAAAGTTTCAAAAAATCTTGATATTCTCGTTTGTCAGATTATAGTTATTGTAAAAAATAACGTTATTTCTACGATATGTCGATATAAGGAGTATGTTAATCGTATACTAGCGTATTGAATTCTGGACCGTGTAAATCGACGAAATTTTTCCATTAAAACCATCGAAGAATGACCGAAAGTCTTTTTTTTTAAATGTTAATCGAGAAATTGAAATTTAAGGAACATTTTTTGGGAAATTATTACCACTGTTTTGTAATTATAGAGTGGACATTTTATTTGAATTTTTTTAACGATAATAATCACAATTTATTCAGCAAGGAATTGTCAATTCATAAAAAATTCCACAAGTTCATCAAATGGTAGTTTTAGAGTATACAAAATCTTTCCGCTTCAAGATCATTGTATTTTGTTAAATCCTTAGCGAGAAAATATTTCTCGAATATTGTTAATCAACCTCGCGAATAGTTCGTAATTAAAATGGAATTTTCGTCGATTTAAAAGCAAACGTAAACGATATCTTTTTATGATTTCTTGGAAAGCTCTGAAACAGACCGGAAGGCGGATCGCTGTCTGGACGAAATCCCATTTACGATTCGTAATCCAATTTGTCGCGATGCTAATTGGCTCCGAACGCACTCTGCACGATATATATATACATACACTCACATACTCGCACGCACCCACATATGCATATAAATATATTCATATATTCAGTCGTAGTATATATCGATCATCTATCCTGTTTCGTTGGACTGCTTCCTATCTCTTATCGCTTAATAAACGCGTGGAAAAATATTTGCTTTTGTGGTCTTTATCGTGGCAGTGGTATATATTTCAAAAATATATATATTTATTGTCGTTGTTTCGCGTAACTTGGTAGCACGTATAAACACGAACGAGAGGTTGAATGCAGTTAACAAGTTCCCATGCGATGGTTTCCCACGTTACGATTAACGTCGATTCACCAAAAGAGTCTTTTTTTTTCCTTGCAGCGACAATTCAACAATTCCACGCTTCCACGATGCTCTCGATATATAAAACAGTGCCAATAACCCTTTGACTCCGTTTCCTCTTTTTTTTTCTTCTTCTTTCTGCTCTTGTACGCCTTACAGATTCTTTGAAAACAATTGTTTTCCAATCGACATTCGATTGTTCCTAGATTGTACGTAGAAAAAAAACACGAAGTTATATCGACCAATCAATTCTCATCGAATTGTTCTCTCCGTTGGAATTTTATTGCCAAGGTCGAAAAAAAACGCACACCAAGCCCCAGGAGTGTTCACAGTAACATAAACACACACAGACTATATTTAGTAATGTGCAATTTGCTCTGTCTGGCTGCGTGGGCGTTGGGAGTCGTGTAATCAACGAATCTGTTGGCTCGCTCTTCCACAAAACAGGATATTCAATATTTGTGATTTTTCTTTCTTCCTTTACGTTTTTTTTTTTTTTTTTCATTTTTATTCCAATGAACTCGATCAACGATTCCACAATCACTCAATGCTTACATTATTTCTACGATTTCAAGGAATCGCTGTGTCGATTGAAAAATAAAAATAAAATTTCATACGTATTTAATATTGTATTATTTATAAACAGTATTATGTACGATGAGTAAGGCAGGATCTAATTTTTTTTCTCCATTTTCATCAATGCACGTATTTTTGAGAATAATTACTTCTCATTTTTTTTCATTATTTTTTGCCGTTAGTGGCTGAAAAGAAATTTAATATAATTCGAAAGTTGAATTAGTGAAATCATATAGTAAATTTAGATTTTAGTTTATTGGAATATCAGTACTTTACGATAGAATGAAAACCATTTAAAAAAGTCAAGCTTATTAAACACATGAGGAACATTGATTGTGCGTAACAACAATAATGTTAAACAGCTATCAGGGAAACAGTATCAAGGTATTTCAAAAACTCGATAGAACCGAGCGAATTGTTGTAAAAGAAAATTCTGTAATTCGTTTTTTTTTTTTTTTCCAGCACATGCGCAACGAATGCGATGACTTTCCTTACACGTGCGAAGAATCGAAGAAACTACAGAACAAAAATTTAAATCGATACAGAGATGTCGCGCCTTACGATCACACGAGGATCGTCCTCAAAAAAGGACACTGTAACTATATCAACGCGAATCTCATACAGGTTAGAAATTTTATTTTATTATTTAACCCAAATATCATTCCATAAGAGTATTAAATTGAGACATCGAGTCGGTCACACAGAGATGTGTAAAAAACTATTTTCTCAATCATATAAAAAAAAATATGCAATTCCCAGTTATTTGCCAATGGAATTCTACATTTTAAAAACAAAACTCATTGTTACGTAGAATTTTATGTAGTAATTCAGCGTGAATTGACATTAAAAAAAACAGTAATCTTAAGTAATCTTAACAAATGTCATTGCTTAAGACGTGAACCATTTTTGTGTACTTCTAATCTGAGAAAATAATTACAAAATGGTAATAATGTAAAATTTCAGTTGGAACAAGCACATAGACAATATATCCTGACGCAAGGACCACTGCCAAGCACAGCCGGACACTTTTGGCTAATGGTATGGGAACAAAATTGCAAAACGGTGCTTATGTTGAACAAAGTGATCGAGAACGATCAAGTAAAGTGTTATCAGTACTGGCCACTAGAGGGTTCGTCCGATCATACGATGATGTTTCCCGACGTTGGTCTCAAAGTCGAGTATATCAGTAAAACAGAATCGTCCGATTACACGACGAGAACGCTGAGGTGAGAAATTTCGTGAATAATCATTGGAAAATAAGCCGATAAAACGAAATATCGATATTCGATAAGGAGTTCAAAAGATTGGGCGTTATTTCGCACGATCGATTGTCTATTTTATCGAGTAAATAGAGCGTTCTTATCTAATAACTTGCGAGGGTCATTAAGAACTCTGACACGCGACCTCTCTCTCTCTCTCTTCCATCTTTTCTCCGAACTCTTAGTATTCAATTTATCGATTTATTCGCTCTTAATGAACGACATATATCAAACATAATTACACAGTATCGACGATAATATTGTTCCACGTAAGAAACTTCGTTCGCGTCGATTGACATTTAACTCTTTTTCGATAATGCTATTTCAATGATTTACTATTTTATCATCATTGTTTGTTTGATCTTATTTGTTGATTTTTTTCTTTCATTAAAGATTGACGGACGTGGAGAGCAAAGAGAGCCGAAATATATTGCATTTTCATTACACTACGTGGCCGGATTTTGGTGTACCGCAGAGTCCAACGGCTTTTTTACGTTTTCTCGTTGACGTAAGACAGTCCGGTGCTTTGGATCAAAACGTCGGACCACCTGTTGTTCATTGTTCGGCCGGTATCGGACGATCTGGAACATTTTGCTTGGTCGACACGTGTCTCGTACTGGTCAGTACGATTCAGCATTTGTACATGGTCATCGGGCTGTTGAGATTAAAAAAATAATCAGGATTCATTACAAGAAAATCAGCAATTACAGTTTTTTTTTTTCGAATATAATTGAAAAATTCAATATATGATGCAAAGCCGTAAATTCTCAGATTTTCCTCGAATTACTCGGAACTTGGAAACTAAAACGGTTGTATGTAATTTTTTTTTACCGCAGATCGAGGAAAACGGATTAAATTCCGTAAACGTGCGTGATGTACTGATGGAAATGCGACGCTTTAGAATGGGTCTCATACAAACACCGGATCAACTGCGTTTCTCGTACGCCGCGATAATCGAGGGGGCGAAGCAACTTCCGTCCAACAACGTGGTAACTAATACCAATTCACAGTAGCACACTGCTATTAGCTACGTCAATTTTTTGTCTTCTCGTTTTCATTTGTTTTCATACTAGTCGGATTTGTACAAAATTTTATGAAAATAAATTCACGATTAAGAAACGTTGATTGTCAATGAGCTGGATGGTTTTTTTTTGCCGGGTATCGCGATCAATCGTCGTTCGACTCAATTGCTATTACGAAATCGTCTCAATCGAAGAATTTTCGCTCTCTCTCTCTTTCTCTCTCTCTCGCTTCTCCTTATCTCTAATAGCATTGTACTGCTGTGACTCGACATGAAATGGAAAATTTTGTGTTTTTTTTCAACCATTGTTCATCGACTTTTCAGAACATCGACAATAACGACATTGTGACGAATCATTATGACGTTGTTAACAACGTGAGTAACTCATCCTTGGAGGAGGACGACGAGCCTCCGCCTCTACCACCGCCAAGAGGCGAATCCCTTGCTCGTAGTTTAATGGCAGATTTGACGCCGAGTCCAGCCGAAAATCGTACGTTAATCATCATTTCTCCTGAATCGATTTTTTACAAAAAAAACATTTATCTCGATAGCTTGCAATTCGTACGAATGGGAGGGCGGGTTATTAATACGGCCAGTCAACTTAACTAAAAACTTCGCTAATGAAGACAAATCAAATTGCGTGGCAAATTTTCATTCTCGAACTATCGAGAATTAATTTTTACCCTCTCGCATACACACTGGCCGTTCATAAATCCGATTTTCACGCCATGAGAAACAATTGCACGAATTACTCGATTAAAAAAAATAAATTCTATAAGCTTCGTATCGCGAGTGAGCGATAAAAAAGTAAATGAAAAATATCTCAAGTCCGAAAATACTATCATCTTTATATTATTCCATTTTATACAAGAGGACTTAATGAAGCTTCACATCAATTAGGACGTTCGTAGAAAATAAAATGTATTAATTCAAGTGCCAATTAACCGCGAATTAATCGTCGACGCAGACGAAGAGGGAGGTCCGCCCGACAAGCCGTTGCCTCGTGAGCCACCGGCGAACACTGAGCCGAGCACAAGTCCGCCGCCCTCGAACTCGAGCTTCATTCCCAATAATTTGCACGAGCAGGGTGTCGACAGTGTTGCAGTGCCGAGTGAATCGTCGGGTGACGGTGACAATTCTTTCCAGACTATAAGTCCTCCGTCCAGTCCAGACGCGTGAGTATTTTTATTTTCCCCCTTTTTTTTTTCTTTTCTCTTCGATTTTTATAATAAACACCAAATGTTTTATCCCATTAATTAAGTAACTAATCGACGGGCTTATTTTAATTGCAGTAAGAGCGAGTTGCGTCAGCGTCATCAAGAAAAGAAGGAACGTCTTGCGGCTCAGGTGCGCGAGATGAAACGACGACAGAAGCAGTCGGAAGAGTACCAGAAGCTCAAGAGGTCATTATTCAAGCCCGTTACAATAGGAATAGGTACCGCGATTATCGGTGGAGGTGTTATTGCGCTCTGCGGGTATCTATATATGCGCGGCTAAGTGATAGACGCAAACAAACAAACAAACGAAAAAAAAACCGACGAGACACCCGAATCGAACGTGTTTTTTTCACATAGGCTCGCCGTTACTTCCCATCCACCCGGCCCCTCTAAACGGATTAACGCGAAACACGCTAATCGTTCAATACACAATGATGAAGAAAAAAAAAGAAACACGTAACCTTGCCAGTAACAGTTTTAGACTGAGACGATATACGGAATTGCAAAAGTTTACAAGAAGATCGACGACTCGCGGGGGGGGCGTGGAAAAAATAGTACCGAAAGCATAGAGAAAAAGAGGAAAACTTCGTATTTGTATTTTTATATTGTGCCCCCCCCCCCATCCCCCTCTCGAAACCAGTCTCCGCGGAATGTCGGAAGAATTTTGTTTATTCTTTAGAACAATATTCCGAACGAGTTAGATTTCGAGAATGGGACGAGAATTAAGAACTTTTTTTTCCATTGTACCATCGACGATTCCCCGAAAGTGTTGAGAATTGCCGAGTCTACATAAATCGGATTAGTTCTTTAAAAAAAAGTCAATATCGGTGCTTCTTTGAACGTTCGGGGGAGTTTCACGTGAAATAGATTTTTTTTAAACCGATCGAAACCGATTTTTTCGTGGCGAAACGCGACAACGTGCACGCAAACGGTCGGGAAGGGTAAAAAAAGGATAATACAATCTGCGCCATAATGACGCGTTGAGAAAAAAAAACGAAGAACGAGGGACTTTTAAACTAAAAAATATAACTACGAATACCGATGTTCAGGGTAGCAAAAGTCATTGACTTAGAAATTAAAACGAAAAAAAAATAATAAAAATAAATACGATAGGCTTGAGGAAATTTGGCAAAGGAAAAAAAAAATCAATTAATCGAGGAATTAGCGTACGGAAAAAAGAGTCGCGCATGAGAGTGCCATGTCGAGGTTGAAAACGCTAACGGAAACAAAAGCCCGGTGTTCGATTTCTTTTTATTTTGTTTTTTTAACGCTATCCCGTTCACCCGGGCGACTTGATAACGAAAACCGAGAGTCACTCGAAATGTTCTGGCACGACAGAGAGGCAGAGGAGAGAGAGAGAGAGAAGAACACATTCCTGGCACGCGTCGGATTTGCACGATGCTCCGAAACAAATTCCACTCTCGCGTTTGATATTTAGCTTGTTTTTTTTTTCGATGAACCGAAAAACATTTCTTACATTCGTTTGCACAAAAGAAAAATATGAATTTCCGATTGGGTAACGGTTGATGGGAAAGGAATGAAAAATCGAGGAAGATGGAAAAATAGTGTCTCGTGATATCTCAATGTTCCACCAGCACCTATACCACTTACCTGGCCAACCGTTAGAAAGACTGAGTATGATAAAAGAAAAGAAAAACGGTTTTACGAGTAGAGGGAGGATTTTTTTTAAGTAAAAGAAATAATAAAACGTTACGGCGCGAATGAGAGAGAGGGAGAGAGAGAAAAGAATTAAGAATCTGGCAACGTGTATCGGTCAAGTTCAGTTTCTTGGTAATAAGCATTGTATTGATTATAATCGTTCAAATGGTGAACGAACGAGAGTCTGATATTTTTTTTCTTCTGCGCGATCAGGGATTTTCGATCGAACGATACAATTTTTAAATCCGTTTACACAAGCTTAATCGCTTTTACGGCCATTCATAAGATTGACGACTATCGGATGACATTTATTCGCTTGTATTTTACAAATTGAGCCGCCTTTTTTCGGTCCAAACACTTTACAATGAAAATAATTTTTTTCCCGGAGAATGAAACTCTCTAGGATAAAACGACAATTGTGTGTGTGTGTGTATGTGTTTTTTAACAATCCCCTGTGACATATTGGGCACAATGAATTCATGCTCAGAGAATTGATCATAATTCCATAATCGATTTTAAAGTACGATCGTTAAAAATCTTAAAAAGAAAAATATACAATTTTA